>JADWQK010001813.1:0-267258 GCA_017933935.1 Sesamia nonagrioides
GGGAGGCACTCCGCACACCAGCTGCCGGCCACCGGACGATTGGAGCGATTCGTCCGGTGTTGGAGGGATGGGTTGGGCGCCGGCATGGCAGCCTCACCTACCGCTTGGTGCAGGTACTGGCCGGACATGGGTGCTTCGGTCACTACCTGCACCGTGTCGCCCGTCGGGAGGAGTCACCGCGGTGTCACCACTGTGACTCTCTCGACGACACGGCCGAGCACACCTTGGTGGAGTGCCCGGCCTGGCGAAACGAGCGCCGCGATCTCGTTGCGGCGCTCGGAGGCGGAAGCCTCTCCCTGGCAACCATGGTGCGAGCCATGGTTGAAAGAGAGAGTGCATGGGAGGCTGCCGCCTCATTCTGCGAGACCGTCCTCTTGCAGAAGGAGGCAGCGGAGAGGGAGCGGGAAGAGAATGCTCTTGCCGCTCCCATCCGGCGTAGACGGGCGGGGCGAAGAAGGCGGGGGACGAACCCCCGTCTCCTTTAGCCCCCGAGTGTGACCAGCGTGTGTGGGTAGCTCCCGCATGCGCATTGCACTGGTCACCACGTCTGGGGATTATCCATTCCCGGGTAATCCTCCCTAGGAGCGGAAACCGGCCTACATTAGGCCGGTAAGCCCTGAGAGTGGCCCGGAGTCAGATCTTCGGGCCGAGCCCGGGTCACTCTCAACGCAGGGCTCGAGGGAACCGAGTGTTTTTAGTGGGTATTTCCGGCTCCGGCCGGGCGAGTCCCACACACGCCTGTCGCCTAGCTAGCGGCGGGTACGGTGCGTAACGCATTTTCACTCGTATAAAAAAAAAAAAAGGTTAAGGGGCCCAAGTAGTGTGCCAGCCACATACGAAGGCTGCCCGCCAACTGCGAAAAATCCCAGGATGGCCCCATCGACGGTTGGCGACCGGACGAGAGGACGATGGCGATCCCTGGGGGGTTCAGGCGTCCCCCGCAGTCTCCACATCAATCTCCCTCTGGCGCAGCATCGTTGGTCGTGTTGTTGGGTTTAACATTGCACCACCTCGCTCAACTGCCGTCTTCCTTTCTATTCACTAAGATTTTTAAGTGAACGGGCTTAATAAACTAGCGCGCTTTACCATCAATGATTGCATCACTGCTTACCATCAGGCAGGATTGCAGTCAAGCGCTAGTTTATAATTATAAAAAAAAAAAAATGATTTTTACTATTTGTAACTTGTTTACACCTAGTTATATGTGCATGCTGTGGTCTTTTGTAATTTATGGAGCACACCTAAAAGAGCTTTTCTCTATTATTGAAATTATATTATAGGTATATGAGTATCCTTTGTTGGAGATCCTAATAAATAAATAAACACATTCAATTAAAATTAATGACTACTTAGTGATACTTGGTTTTATTTATATTTTTAGTACAAAACGCAATCATTTATTTCAAAAAAAAAATACAGGCACTTCTGAATTGTCAAAAAGGTGATTGGTCATGAAAATGAAGCTAGATGCCTTTACAATGGATAGTAGGTGCGTACGGGGAAGCACGATAAAGATACTCCACAGATACTCAAATCAAAAAACTTTTACATTAACGCTACCAGCGATGGAGTACTGAAAATCTTATTATAAAGTATGAACGAACTTACTATAGGTACTTAGTATTCACTCAGCTAAACGTAAACGCGCCTTGATAAGCTCGGAGATTTGGCTGATTACGTGTCTGGATTTGCGCTGTTTTATTTCGAACTAAGCTTATATCGCTTCGCGTATTCAATTGTTTTTATTTGAATTGAAGAACGTTCTGTGACGAGGGTCTTTAGTTGTTAGGATTTGTAGGAGTTGATGGATGGCTGGATGAGAGTTGATGAATATCCAGTTGAATGGCAGAGGCTTATTTCCAGCAGTAAGCTCTAGGGCCTAGGCTGATGATTGATTTCAAAGTAAAACATAGGTTTTTGTTTTTACAAAGACGACCTTACTTCATGTATATTTTGTGATGTGAATTAAATTGCTGCTCAGACAGACTATATCAAATATTTGAAGTATTTTCGGAGGTCAGGGAGCGCCAGCGGTGTTATCATTTGAAGTATAATGCCAGAAAACGAATGTATAATTTTATTAATTCTATCAGGTACTTCGTTAACATCCAATTTAACATCTCGTCATCCGCTCGCGTCTCTGGTTTCTGATTGGTTCTCGCGCGTGTCTGGATTTGTCCTAATAGGATTGTTTTCGCTTTGCGTTCTTTCTCCCTTTTTTTAGCTCCATTTCTAAGGATCTTAGCGTTAAAAATTGTAACTGCATTAGTAACATAGTGATGTACGATTGGTTTATGTCCTATTTGTCTGTTTGCCATACAAAGTGCTTCTTTTTTTGATGCCCTTTGATAAATTTATCCTTTTCATATATTTATAACGTTATTGTTTCTTTAGGCATACGAAACCTGAATATACAGGTGAATATTAGGTGTGAATGGGAAATCATCAAATGACCTCTCATGTACTGGACGGAGCGGAGGGCTACGATTTCTCTTTTGACCAACCTGCAAATTTGGGTGATACAAGGTGTTATGCTATTGTATCATCACTACATATTATAAAACAAAGTCACTTTTTCTTTCCCTATGTCTCTTTGTATGATTAAATCTTTAAAGCTACGCAACGAATTTTGGTGCGGTTTTTTTAATAGATAGAGTGATTAAAGAGGAAGGTTTTTATGTATAATAACATCTATTAAATTGTGCAGAAATACTATTATTTTTGAGGTTTCTAATGTGATGTCGTTAATAATTAAGTTTTTTCCGCGTTTGCAGTGAAACGCAGGCTGAACCCTATGAGATTTATCAAAATAATGTACTAAATATTGTACACATCAAAAAGGTCTACAAAAAGTCGGTGATGGTATATGTCTATCTCTTATGGATATCCCACAATATTTTTTTTTGTCATTTACTTTTTACTACAAATACCGGCTACTTTTCAAAGCGATTTTAACCAATACAGGAAGCTGACGGCCAACCTTCAGGATTGAAGAGGCACTGGAAGAAGAAGGAATAATACTTATCCAATTTAATACGATAAATATATTGTTAAGTTAAAATAGATCTATATCGCCTTTTACAGCATATGATTTAAATGAATATTTTTGAAGATATTACATATTTAAAATTGCGGGGTGTCGCGTTGGCGGCGGTACACGGCGCGGCGTTCTCTGCGGTGTTTTATACAACGTTCACAGTTTTTCTGTACGTAGTTTATTAACCGACTTCAAAAAGGAGGAGGTTACTCAATTCGACCGTATATGTTTTTTTTTTTTTTATTTTTGTTCGCGCATGACTTCGTCGTTTATGAACCGATTTTGATCATTCTTTTTCTGTTGGAAAGAAGACGTTCCCAAGGTGGTCCCATGATAAGGATATCAGGGTTTGATGATGGAAGACCAGAGAAAACAAGGGGAACTTTCAAAAATTGCAGGGGGGACTAGTGCATTTCTTAGCATTTTCATTAAGTATTTTAAAGCACTACAATTTAATAAAGGTTTGGAGTAGATCTGATGATGGAGCTGGGAGACAGTCGAAGGAACTCCTCAAAAATTCACAGCAGCTACCTTGTGTTTGTGCTTGAATAATTTGTATTGACAAGAACCTTACATCTAGATAGGTGGTAACTGTCATTAGGGAGCTGATAATGATAACAAAGGTCAGTTCAGGGAACTCCTAAACGATTTACAGTAGCTACCTTGTATTTGGACTCAATTCATTTATATTGATGAGAGCTTTGCACCCATTAGGTTAACATAATGGTCTGCAGTAAATTTGATGATAGGCAGGCCATAGGCAGTTGAGGGAATACTTACGGGTAAAAATTAAACTAAACAAAATTACGTCGTTTCCCAACTATATTTGCGTCAGCTTCCAGTCTACTTCTAGTTCCAGAATTAATATACAAAACCAAAGACACCGACTTCTGAAATTAGTTATTTTTCACTTTGTGGTGGTTTTTGGAAGTCGGTTGTTTTTTTGTAAAAAAGTTTTTTTAGTATCAGCATTGCACCCATGCGAAGCCGGGGCGGGTCGCTAGTTATAAATAAATTACTGTTTACCATAATAACAGCTGAGTTAAGTTGATTTTTTTTATACTTTTTGTATTATTCTTTGTCATCATGACCCTAGTGGGAATAGCTCGACATTTTGGCAGAGCCGGGAGGCACACTTTCCTGCTAGTTTTCTACATTGGCCTTTTCACATTTTATTTGATCCTATTTTTTTGTCTGATGTATGTGTCTGGTGTGTTGTGTGTCTTTTAGAGTGTGCTAAATAAATGTATTTTCTTTCTAAATGATAGTCGTCTCACACTTGAAGGAGAAAACCCTCAAATGATAAAAGAGATTATGTACCCAAAGTTATAATCTCAGTCATCTTTTGAGGGTTTTTTCCTTCAGGCGTGGGACGACTATCATTTTCCGTGATCTAATCAGAAGAGGACGTAGGATACGATCGTATAACTCATTCGTAAAAGATTTGAAAAGAGCCGCCAGTTTTATGACAGCGGGTGACATTTTTGTCCAAGAATTCAAGAGAGATAAGTGCCGTCTTCGCTTGTCACCATAAAATAAAAACGGTGTAAAAGTGAAATCATTTTTGATTTATACTTTTAAAGTACTTGTACATCATGTAAAGTTTTAATATTCTTAATTACACTTCTGGACACATCTATTGGCCCACCTTAGAGTTTAGGTGTCGATGGCCCCTACCGAAATATGATTGCTAGATTGAACAAAAACTATTGATGCAGTTTTAAACCTGATACATTTTACCATCTTTTTCGATCGTATTGTTTTAAATTTGAATTCAGAATACCATACGACATGGAGGTACGCCTAACAAGTCGAATATGCGCTTTGTTAAAGGCAATTGATTTTTCAATGAAAAACATGTTTTATCAAATAAAGGTTTAATTTAATAACGCGTGTTGCCTCCATGGGCATCTACCATAGCTCTCATACGACTACGGATAGAGTTTATCAACCGAAAATGAAATTTTGAGGGATCATCTCCCATTTCTCTTCTATGGCAGTTTTCAACTCCTGCATCGTCTGGGCAACTGGCTGACGAGCCCTAACACGTCTTTTTAGCTCATACCACATGTGCTCAACGGGGTTCATGTCTGGGCTTCTGGCTGGCTAGTCCATAACTGTGATGTTCACATCCCGAAGATATAAAAAAAAATGGGCCCACATAGTCTGCGTATGGTATCACGTAAGGTTCTAAGCACTCACGAATGTACCTTTCAGCATATAATGTTGGCAGCCGTGGTCCTGTCACAACCTCAAGTTGAGTTTTTTTTTTTACCACCCCAGACAGTCCATGAGCCATCGCCATAAGCAACCCTCTCTTCAAAGCAGCATTGTGCGAAACACTCTCCCTTACGTCGGTAGACCTTCTTCCTTCTATCATTGCCATATAACACAATTTTAGACTCATCAGAAAAGAGTACACGGCTCCAATCTTGCTGTGTCCAATTTAAATGAATGCGTGCGAAATGAAGGCGCGCTGTTCGGCAGGCTCGCGTTAGTTTGGGCCCATTAGCTGGCTTGTGTGGTACCATATCGCGTTCTTTTAACCTTCTCGGAACAGTTCGAGCGCTCACAGATACTCCGTGGAAGTCGCGAAGTTGGTTTTGTATCTCAATGGAGGTAAGGTGACGATTTCTCAAGCTGGTCGTCATGATGAATCGATCCTGCCTTTCAGTTGTGACCCGAGATCGTGGCCTTCCTTGGCGGCGAACAAAGCCGCCAGTCTTTAAGTACCTCCGACAAACATTTCGGACCGCAGATCGACTTAAATTAAGTTGAGCACTCACATTTCTTTGGCTGTGTCCGGCCTGAATAAGTGCCACAGCTTGGGCGGCGACTTCAGGTGAAGTATCCATAGATTATTGATAGAACCTCACCTTAATGTTAAGAATAAGTAATTTTTGTTGCAAAACCAAAAATATCAATCACTTTTTCAAGAATTAAATCCAAGTAAACCAATAAAATATTCAGTACCAAGTATTCGATTGTTTGATATTAACAAACAGGCTTCAAATTGTCTTTTGTTTCTTTAAATTCTGTGTTCGAAATTAAAAAAAAGAGGATTGGATGAAATTATGAATGTGCCAGGTTCAAAACTGCATAAAAACTTTTTGCTCGACCTAATATAAAATTTTAGCTAGGACCAAACGAAACTGAAAATGCAAGGTGGGCCAATAGATGTGTCCAGAAGTGTATTTAACTAATTAAAGGAAATCAGTTTAATACGCATTAAAGTGACTATACGATAAATTTTTAACTGAAATTTTTTTAACCCCGTCTAGCGAATATAATTTTTTAATGTAGGTATTTTTATTTAGGGACATCTATATTCGCAATGGGTATATCAGTCCCACCGTACCCTTAACATATATTTCTCATATTCGGGCTATGCACCTAAACAGACTATTCGCATCATCACCATTTCGTTGAACCAGAATTTATTAAATGAAATTTTATTTAAAAGTATTTATTTATTTTTATTTAAAACTACGTTTGTGTTATTTTACAGTAAACTATATGTCTGTAAAGTTTCATTGAAATGCGTTCAGTAGTTTTTCGTGAAAGTGTAGCAGACAGTCAGTCATCCTTCTCCATCTGTCTATGCTCACAATGTTTCACGTTTACCTATAGATATTATTATAGCTGACCCGTGCCCACTCCGTTGGGCGGTAAACATTTTTACTTGTGATGAAATCCGACTACCTAAAAGCCTTTTTATTCTTCGGGCAACGTTATTTGCGAGTGTCATAGTTGATACTCACAAATAACACGGATTTCCATGGATAAAAGAGTTTTTAAAACAGCTCCAGTCGATTATATCGTCCCGTTGTGTCGTTAGGGGTAATATTTATATATATTACCCCCAATGACCTCACAGGCTCATAAACTGTACTATAACATTGTTATAGAAGTATAGATTAGTATCTACTAGTATAACATATCACTCACCTAGTTATACAATATGTAAAGAAAACCCCGTCCGACCCATAAGGATAATAAAGGTTAGGTAATCACATGACCAAGTAAAATATGAAATTTTACATAATCATCATATTAACAATACTAATGAATTTTGTAATAATCTTTTTTTTTTGGGAATTAATTCCAACTACCCCAAAATTTGGTAATGTTTTAAACACCATTTTCGACAGCATTATTATGAGCGATGCGACCACGTGCCGCGTGCCCTGCCCCCTTCGCCCGCGCATGTATTGCCTACTGCACATATATTAAGGTACCTCTTTTTGCGGAATAATATTTATTTTTTTGACGAATTTTTTTTAAGTTTAGCCTGAATTTGTAGCCATTAGTAGAATCAGTTATCGATACCTAACAAAACCTTCACGGATCGGACAGGGTTATCTTTTATAATATCTTTTTAAATTATGAAGAACATAGATGTGCCAATATACACATATTGTAGATCATGACTTCTATGTTTTTCATATTTTAAAGAGAGACTCAAGGATCACAGGTTTTTTAATTTTGACAACACGATTGGCGCAGTGGCTCAGCGATCGACTGCTGCACTGCGTGATGCGGGTTTGATTCCCATTCGGATCAAATATTTGTATGGCCTACGAGTAGTTGTAGGAGAATTTCCAAGTGTGGGGCAAGCTATTTTTAAAATAAAAAAAAATAAAATAATGTTTGATATTAATTTATGAGTTAGAAAATTTACGTTTTTTTTTTACAAATTCATGACTATACTAGTAACCAAACGCAGTGTTCAATGGGTTTGATGTACTAGTATAGACGCTAATGAATATTAGGATATAATTATAATAAACTAAGATTCTCATTTTTTTTTTGCAGATGTATTAGTATTTTAGTAAGTAAGCTATAGGTACCTATAAGAATATCTTATTTCTTATCTAACTAATGTTAAAAAAGTGGAATTTTGCATAGATGTATGGATGTTTGTTACTCTTTCACGCAAATACTGTTGAACAGATTTTGCTGATATTTGCCACACAGATAGCTTATAACCAAAAATAACTCATAGGATACTTTAACTTCGATATTACCACGGGATCAAAAGTTACGGAGTTATAGGAGGATTAACAATGGATTATTATTTAAGCGCGCATCAGAGTATTATAAAACCTTATACATGTAACTACATACAGTCGAGAAATAGAAAAAAGATTTAGCACCTTAAGTCATAGCTCGCAGGTTTGAACCTATCTGGCACTTTAATCATTAATCATCATCATTTCAGCCGAAAGACGTCCACTGTGAACATACGCCTCCCTCAAGGATCTTCACGACGACCGGTCCTGCGCCTCCCGCATCCAGCGGTTTGTCGCGACCTTCACTAGGTTCCCGGTCCACCTTGTCGCGGGGGCACGCTGCGTCTTCCGGTGCGTGGTCGCCTATCGCGACCCCGTCGGCCCCATCGGCACACATGTCACACATGTCGGCGTCGGACATCGGTCCTACGGGCAATGTGCCCGGCCCACTGCCACTTTGCATAAATTGTTTCAAAACTAGTGCTCTCAAAAACGGTGAAGAATTACATTGTGAGGAAACCGGTATGTTCTAGAGCCAAAACATCGAAGATGTGTAACATCTACCAACCCGCATTGGACCTGTGTGGTAGATTACGGCCCACTGCCTCTCACCGAGAGGAGGCCTGTCTCCTGTCACTTTATGTCAAACTTTTCGCTTGTCCTATGTTACCGCTCATTGCGCTCAACTAGCGGTGTGGTGGTCTCCCTCAAGGTGAGCTGAGCGATGGCTGTTTTGTCTCGATGTGACGCATATTTTACTGCAAGATTTTATTTTTTGTGTTTGTTTTCCATCTTTTCGCCATAGTTAACGCAAATAAACATATTTCATTTCTTTATTATTTTACGACTACGTCCCAACTGCTAAAACTTTGAAAGCAAATGACGAAGCAATGTTTCAAAAGTTGTAGTTTCTACAATCTACAAGCTGTTGGAAAAATCAATGTCTTAACAGGTATAGAATATTAATGAAATACTGGAACTGTTATGCTTTGATTTAAATTTTAATGGTTAGTTCGTGTTGGACACTAATGACTATATTGTTTGCATTGAAATTCTTGGTTTACTTCAGTTGTTAAATTTTGGAACGTGTTTATTAATGATGGCTTCAGATCGGTGTAACGTTACTGTTAGTTCGGAATTTTGTGGCGATTTTTTATAATAAAGGTGGGCAAATAATGAATACGGTTTAGTGAGGTAGATCAGTTTTGATGACTAATTGAAAAACTAAAACACTTTTATGTTTCCGCAAAATATGTTCCAATGGGTGACTGGAAAAATTTGCCAGCGGTGGTGTTTCCTTCGGACTACAATTTGAGTGTCTTCAAGGCCTATTCACTCTATGAATAGGCTCTTAATAAACTAGTGCACCTTATCATCAACGATTGCGTCACTGCTTACCATCAGGCGGGATTGTGGTCAAGCGCTAATTGATAATTTGAAAAAAAAAAATAAAAAAAATCTGTAGTGTATACCGATATTAAACAAACGTTAGTTGATGAAGAAATTCAACTTCAACCACACTTACCGACATTTAGCTAGGCAAGTTAGAACCTGCCTCTCAATTGATTAATTTAGAAATTCCGATGTAATAGCCTTAAACTTCTTAACGTATGTATTAATTCGAACCGCAAATATTTTTCATTTGAGTATTTTAAATTCATACTCATATAACAAATTCTCTTTTGGTTGCACTCTTTTTCTTTTGGTTGGATTAGTTATTAACAAAATAACTACGACCCAATTGGACGAAGCGCTCGACGGCCGCATGACTACTCATTTGGCTCGATCGGCCGCTTGGTCATAGTTATATCAACCAATTTGGTCGGCAAAAGTCGTGGTGGCTTAGTGGTTAAAACACCAGTCTCTCAAGCATGAGTGTGCGAGTTTGACTCCTGGTCAGGCAAGTACCAATCTAACTTTCCCAAGTTATATGTATTTACTAAGTATATATATAGTCTTCTATATAAATAAAGATTATTATTATTATATCTTGGACACCAATGACTGATTACAATGTGAAGGAAAATATCTTGAGGAAAAATTAAGTCTGAAATCGCCAACTCGCATTGAGCAAGCGTGGTGATTACGCTCAATCCTTCTCTACATGAGGCCTGCGTCCAGCAGTGGGACTATAAAAAGGTTGATGATGATCTAATCGGCTTAGTATCTGCTAACATTACGGCTCGTACATAATTTGCCACAATTCTTATCTAATCATACAGATTTACATAGAAATCATAAACAAACTTTACAAATCCACAATAACCATTTCTCCAGGCTTTTACCAATAAAACTGACTGATGGCCAAGAAATCCCTATCAGAATGGTATACCGAATTCCATTTCGCCTCCAATTCCCTTTAATGTATGCCGAATTCCAGTTTATACCCGTCTTCTACCAAATCCGAGCAAGCAATTACAACAATTTGCAAAAATTCCAAATGAATTTTCTGTTCATGGAAAAATCTGAATTTGAAATCTACGTTTTCTTCTTTCTCAGAACTTTTTTTTTTTTTTTTTTTTTTTTTTTTTGTTAAAGAGGTAATTTGGTATATTATGGTTAGTGAACCCGTGGACCCGTAGTAATCTAGGGTTCCTTACCTATGTAGTATGATTTCTAAGTAAAATATCATTGTAAAATGATCTGAGAAATTGGTTTGTAATTATGTCGATGTTTCTTCACCTTAGGTACATTTAAAAAGACCGACCTCAATATATACGTAAAAGTGTAATTTTTAACCCTTGACAAAAACAGATGGAATTTGTATACCTAAATCATTATATTTTTTTACCGACGTTTTAAAAAAAAAAAATGAATGCATATCGTGCGCGAGTTGTGCCTTAATTTGGCCTCTATATACACGTTTAAAACGCACTGGGAAAGCAGATGTAGCCTGCAAACTGAGATAAGGATTATCTCATGTCAATTACGATGACAGTTTCCCGCACTAGAAGCGCAAATGAAATTCACACTAAAGTAGGTACTTAGTTCGCGCTGCTAAAAGTGTTAGTCGAACTGTCAGTCCTTGAAAGCCTGTTAGGGCAAATCGTCTCATGTGAGTTGTTGTGATTAGTTAAGTTAAATCACAACAGTTTTTATTTTTTTTTAGTTTTATACTACTTACATGCGTATGCCAGTCCGATTAATCAGATTCACTAGATGTAACTTCTTCAGTTTAACTTATGATAATATTAGCTCAAAGAAAAGATTAATAAATAAAATTGTATGAAATGAGCGATCCCACATTAAAATTATTTGAGTTTCTACTATGAATTAAGTAACTTTAGGAAATGTTAAGGCTCCAATTATATCAGACAAAAGCTGCCAGTGATTGATCTATTTGTAAACCTCCTAAGTATTTGAACCTACTGATTCTATTATCATAGCCTAGACTTTACATTTTGTGTCTAAAAATTTCAAATAGTTCACCTAAACTTGTAACATACATAGGTACTCATATCAAAAATTAATTCGTTTGAATGTAAACCAAATCAATTTTTATCTTCAAAAATGTTTAAACAATCTGAACTTTTAAAGTTATTAATATTGTTTGTAAAAGGTATGTATTTTTTTAAATAGTTAAACTAGTGCTTCACCGCAATCCCGCCTGATGGTAAGTAATGACGCAATCGTTGATGGTAAAGCGCGTTACATTATTAAGCCTAGGTATTCACTGAAAAAACTTAGTCAATAGGAAGGAAGACGGTAGTTGAGTGAGGTGATGCTATGTTAAACTTAATAACACGACTTACGATGCTACGCCAGAGAATTTCTGGAAATGCTCTTTAAATTATAAAAAAAAAACCTTTCATTCTTCAGAAGCTACACTATTGCCAGGGGCCATAAGAAGATATATTTTATGTTAAGCATGCCGATCGAGGCAAAAGCGAGCTTTAAATAATAATATTAAAAGGAAAAGATGTAATCTAAGATTATATCCCAAATACTCTTCTCCAAACAAAGTACAATTACTCAACTTTAAACATCTTTTTGTTTAAACTTTAAGTACTTTCCTTTTACGGCTTTATATACCGATTTTCCTTTGAAAAGCAAAAGATTCGTTCTCTTTAAATTTGCTACAGAAATACGGCATTTTAGAAAGCTTCTGCCTGCCTCTGGCGATCTATTGTTAGATCTCGGCAATGTTGTGCCTAGACGACACGACGATGGTTTCCAAAACTGAATTTGAAATTGAGGAAAGCGAAGGGCACTATCATATAGGTATTAAGCTTAACTGGTAAAAAGTGTGTTTACTAAACCACCGCTGAAATATCGGGAAACAAATGTGAATTTTATACCGTATTATTCTTCTGAAATAATATAGTTGTAGTAATAATAATATGATTCGATCGCGCAGTGAAACCCCAAGCATAGCCCTCTCCATTGCCCTTTGCGTGACTTTGAGCCTTCTTATAAGGCCCATTGTTAGCAACCACGTCTCAATTCCATAAGTCATCACTGGCAACACACGAGATGCGCAGAAGAACGAGAGTAACCGACATAGCCCGAAGAATTGCAACACTAAAGTGGCAGTGGGCTGGACACATTGCCCGTAGGACAGACGCCCGATGGGGCCGACGGGTTCTCGAGTGGCGACCACGCACCGGAAGACGTAGCGTGGGTAGGCCCCCGACAAGGTGGACCGACGACCTGGTGAAGGTCGCGGGAAACCGCTGGATGCGGGAGGCGCAGGACCGGTCGTCGTGGAGAACCTTGGGGGAGGCCTATGTCCAGCAGTGGACGTCTTTCGGCTGAAATGATGATGATGATGGATAATAATATGGTTCGGAGATAAAAATGTAGTGTAAAAGTGTTGCCAAAGCGTGTTTGGTTACACATTATATTCAACAAAAGTTTGGTTAAGTATGCAATTTTTCTTTTTTTCAAATGATTTATCTCTTCAAATTTTTTGTTTCCATGTTAGGTTAATGGTATACCTACTTGTAGTAATTATTTAATTGACTTTAAATAGGTACTTAGGTACTGGTCATTGTCTAGACTGAAGGTTGACCTTTGCCTGACCCATTGGGGAATAGAATAGAATACTCTTTATTACGTACAGCATACACATAAATTACAGAATATATGTTTTTATTTTATTTACCAAACCTGAATATAGTTTGTTCAGAATAAGCTCCTGAATCGATTCCAATCATTTTTATACAATGTTATATTTCTTCACATACATTTACAAATTGTTGCAGTGTGGTTACCGAGCGCACACAGCTGACGATAGATCATAGTACTAGAAGCACAGTGAGACAGCCCCCCTCACCCGCACCGCGCCGCTTCAGGCGCGGGCAAGCGAGCGGTGCATTGACCATATTTTTATTGGGACAACTAAGTAAGATAACAAGCTCATAACTTTGTGATTTTTCGTGATATCTTTTTAAATTTTGTACATAGATTCTTTACTTAAACATACTGGACACGTGTTTCGGGTTTCGCATAAACAAAAAATAACGCTATAGATTTAACAGAGGGTGGGGCGAGTGGGAGTTTTGAATCTGATTCCATTAAATAAGGATTCTGTTTTAGCTCTTTTATTCTTTATTTAACGAAATAAAAAAAAAAACAAAAATATATAATACTAGCTTTCCGCCCGCGGCTTCGCCCGCGTTGAGTTCGGTTATATCACGCTTTTTAGATTTCCCTCGGGAACATCAAATGTTTCCGGAATTAAAGGTAGCCTATGTTCTTTCTCAGGGTCTAAAGATTGTCTGTGCCAAATTTCATCAAAATCGGTTGAGAGGTTTAAGCGGGAAAGCGTAACAGACAGACAGACAGACAGACAGACAGAGTTACTTTCGCATTTATAATATTAGTATGGATAATATATTATAGATCATCGAATCAGACCAGACCTCGTTAGGTCTCATTTGATTCGACGATTATTTGTAACAATCTTAATATTTATTTACCGTCGAAAGGAATTGAATAGTGACAATTCGAATGATAATGATTGATTGGACGTTGTCAAAGAACACTCACACTATAAAAAGTTAAGAAAAGTTTTGGGTCGATTCAGTCGTCAAGATAATTATCACAAGCCTGGTAGTCTGCTGTCAGTGAATACATAGTTCAGAACATTGAAAATTTTACACTGAAGAACTGTCAAGCGTGTTTTTTGTAAGATTCGTACCTACTTAGCAGGTGTACTGTTAGTTTTGGAGTTTACTCCTTAAGAATCGATTTTAAAGGATATATAAGGCGCCCGGTATGAGAAAAATCCGAGGGGTAAAACCTACTAACGAGTAACGAATTTTAAGCGCAACTTTCTAATCTAAAAAAGTGGCATAATTATCTTTTATCTTTTTACAACTATATTTTGTTAGTTATTAAGATAATGTTACATTAAAAAAAAAAAAATAATTAAAAAAAAAATGTTTATAAAAAAAAATATTATCAAAATTCTTAAAATTGGTTAAAATTTTCATAAATATGCATTTATATATTTTTTTAATTTTTTATGATTTATTTTATAAATAAATTTTAAAATAATAATAATATTATTTTAATTTTTTTTTTATTTTTAGTTTTTAATAATTCTTTCTTTTTTTTTCTCGTACTTAAGGAGTAAACTCCAGTCGTGCGTCGGAGCTGACACACACACTTTTTTTTTCATCGTTTCTCCTTTCATCTATTCATATGTTTATGTTCCAAAAATAAACCTTTTTTTAATTTTATTTTTTATGTAACTCATATGGTGACGGATTAGCTCGTCAAGCAAGTTGCCGAATTCTGGGCAGATTCTATTTAGATTGCTAACAACACGCTGAGAAGTTGCTGTCGTATAATATAAACAGCGAGCTGCACCACGCGATTTCATCCATCTAGATTTCGATATGTTTTTTTTTATACTCCGTTCCTATTGGTCGCAGCGTAATGTTATATAGCCTAAAGCCTTCCTGGATTAATAAGCTATCCAACGCAAAAATAATTTCTCAAATCGGAGCAATAGTTAAATTAATATTAGCGTGTTCAAACAAACAAACAAACTCTTTAGCTTTATTTATATACTAGCTGTGCCACGCGGTTCCACCCACGTAGGTTTCGTATGTTTTTTTATAAGCTCTGCTCCTGTTGGTCGCAGCGTGATGTTATATAGGCTAAACCTTCCTAGATGAATGGGCTATCCACAGCAAAAAGAATTTTTCCAATCGGACCAGTAGTTCCTGAGATTAGCGCGTTCAAACAAAAAAACAAACAAACTCTTCAGCTTTATATATTAAATAGTGGCCGCCAGCGACTTCGTTCGCGTGGAGTTAGTTATGCTCCGCTCCTATTAGTTGCAGCGTGATGTTATATAGCCCAAAGCCTTCCTGGTTTAGAGGGCTATACAACGCAAAAAGAATTTTTCAAATCGGACCAGTAGTTCCTGAGATTAGCGCGTTCAAACAAACAAACAAACTCTTCAGCTTTATATATTAATTAATATAGATTAGTAAAGATAAAAAATATAAATTTATTGCTGTTTGAGGGCAATGGGAGAATTATTATACCAGGAACTCAGAATCAATCAAAAGCTTAATTAACTATCCTACGTATAATTAAAAATTAAACAACAAAACTTCCCAGCCATACACTCGAGTTTCTTCACCTTATCCCATACGAAGTTACGAACTTAAATCTCTTATGAACTTCGAACGTCTAAAGGCGATAATATTAATATTTCATGAATCCCTAGTAGATCCTGCAGACAACTCCGGAATTAATTTTAAGATTTTCCAACGTGATCATGTATCAAGTTGGAAAATCTTGAAATTAATTCCAGCCGTATTTCAGAAGATTACGTCTGTTGTTAAATAATTATCAACCTTCTTGCAATATAAACTTTATCAGGGTGATCAATCACAATGTTGAGTTTAGCTCCCCTAATTGCGCAGTAAGGGCAAACAAATACATTGTTGAGGGGAGTACGATATATGAAGTAAGCGAATGTGCATGAAATGATTAAGCCGTAATATGGAAGTAAGGTTATGCCTACGCAAACCCACGAAAGCACAGGCATTAATTTATCACGGCACTGTTTTATTGCCCATTGGAATTTCTCCTCGGTATTGAGACAAGCGGTAATAACCCGACATAGAAGAAGAAAGAAGGGGAAATTACGTCATTCACCAGTGAATTGCAGACGTTTTTTCTATCAAAGTCACTTGTAAGTGACTTTGAAATCGGTTTTGCGGGACTTAAATTTTAAGTCAAGATTGTTTTATAACTGTTACATATCTATATGGACCTGCGTGGTTCATGGTACTTTATAGTAAGTAGCTTTAAAGTTTATGATTGAATAAACGTCAGTTTGTCATCTCCTAACATAAAACAATCTTGACTTATAAATTAAGTCGGTTTGTCTACTAATGTAGAAAACTTTCTTTTTGGTAGTTAAATATAATAAAACAAAAAGATAGCAAAACAGAATTTGCAGGAAAACTCCCTTCTCTATTTATTATTCGGAAAGGTTTGCATTTCCCAGAGGCGTTGTAAAATGCAGTTACTTCTACAAGATACACGTGAAAACACTTTTATTGAATTCCCAACATAGTATGTATTTTTAGGGTTAGTTTTGTACAGTCCACCGCCGTACGACGCAGCCCATCAATTACTAAAATTAACAACTGATTTAGCAACAGTTATCAGTTTTAGTAACTGAAACTGTCAGAAGCTTTTTAAATCTGCGCTTCAATTCCACTCCTATTACTAATCCATTGTTACATTTATTTGAAAAAAATATCTGTTCAAAAACAACGAACAAAAATAAATATTATTGAACTATCGAAATGAAAGCCGTATCTATAGTATCGGTCCTGCCAAACATGGCTTTTACGATTTGACAAAACGTTACATTTTACGTAACATAACTCTGATTACCTATCTCTTTGTGGAATACAGGCAATATGTATCTTCATATATTCCTTCAAATATACTGAAAGGCTGAGTGACTCAACGCAATTAGCAATGCTAGGCCGTACGCGACTGTGAGAGCCAATTAGTTTCATATATCAATAATTAATTATGCACCTAGATTTCTAAGAGACATTTATAATGCAGGTAATTGAAATCTGCCTTGGATTTTCGATGGAATGAAATATTAATGACTTAATTGTATTGTTGGCAGTTTGATACTGATGGACTGGGGTTTCATCATCATCATCATCAACCTTTTATCGTCCCACTGCTGGGCACAGGTCTCCTCTCATACAGAGAAGGATTGAGCGTAATCACCACGCTTGCTCAATGCGGGTTGGCGATTTCAGACTTATAAAGTCCAGGTTTCCTCAAGATGTTTTCCTTCACCTTCAGTCATACCAATGACCACCAGTCCAAGATATACTAAGAAAGTACATATAACTTTAAAAAGTTACATAGGTACTTGCCTGACCTGGAATCGAACCCGCGCACTCAAACTTGAGAGGCTGGTGTTTTAACCACTAGGCCACCACGACTACACACTGGGGTTCATTTTACACAAACAGAGAGGAATCTACTTCAAATGAAACTTATGTCATCATGATCATCATCGCAGCGTTAATCTCAGTCGCATCTGAAGTTTTTTCATCTTTGGAATCTGGGGTCCGCAGTCTAACTGCTGATTTTGGCAAAACTTCGATATTTTCCATGAAGCGACTGCCGGCTGACCTTCACAACCCGAAGGCGATATCGAAGCATTGCAGTTAGACCAATTGTTGGACATTTGAGGGCTCCAATAACCCGTAACGACTGCCATTAGATGTTCGTATGGCCACAGTGACCAACGGCTTAACGTGCTTTCCGAAGCACGACCAGACCAGTGCAAATATTAATATTCATGCATAAAAATATTTGCAGTGAGCGGGGATCGAACCCGCGCCTCCTTGAGCAGCGGCCGCGTTCGCTACCACGCCACGGAGGCTGTCAGATATAAGATAAAATGAAACTTATGAAAGCTTAGGAAAAATATATGTATATTCATTTATTTAACACATTTATTTTAACAGGCAAGTCGTGGTGGCCTTGTGGTTAAAATACCAGCCTCTCAAGTATTAGTGCACGGGTTCGATTCCAGGTCAGGCAAATACAAATGTAACTTTTCTAAAGTTATATGTGCTTTCTAAGTATATCTTGGACACCAATGACTGAAGGTGAAGGAAAACATCTTGAGGAAACCTGGACTTTAAGTCTGAAATCGCCAACCCGCATTGAGCAAGTGTGGTGATTACGCTCAAGCCTTCTCTGTATGAGAGGAGACCTGTGCCCAGCAGTGGGACGATAAAAAGGTTGATGATGATGATGATGATGATTTCAACAGGTGAGTAACCCAACGAAGGTACAATTTTCACTTTCTTATAAGTCACCCAAAGTTCTTTCAAAACCACGTGACAGCCGACCATGTTTTATAATAAATCCACGCGAAGGAAGTCGCGGGCACAGCTAGTAATAAATAAGTAATTAAAGGGTTTTTCAATAGGAACTCTTATACTGACAGCGTATAGTAGTCATATTGGAAATGCGATAGCTGTCAAACTGGCAGGAGTACATATTTAGTCATGACATTTCACCATGGAAAGCTACACGCGTCAATAACGGATAGAAATTTATATAAATCAGTGCTTTACGTCCCGTACGTTGCGTCCAATTTATGGCATTCATGGCCATCCTACAGAGTACACAATCCGTCGTATAATGAATAAATTTGAGACAACCGGGTTGGTGATTGATGGAGTAGTCCCTGTACATCAACGCAAGATTGTCGGAGAATATTATTGCCGTTCTGGACAGTGTGCGAGAAAACCCCCAGAGAGTTAATTCTACGTCTCCACTTTAGTACATGCCAACTTACATATGTATTGTTGTGGAATTCGCAGGAACTAGTCGAAATAGCTTTGTGTGGTTACAAACAATATAACCACGCTAGGAGCTTTAGTCTGTAATGGGAAAGTTATGGTGAACACCTTGAGTGAACGTTGGATACAATGTTATTGAGTGAGTGACGAATTAAGTCCCTAACTTGGCTTGAAGAGAGACATAGCTGTATCTTGAGGGTTTTCTTTAATTAGGGACTAAAATTAATTACATTGTTAACTAAATTAAGAGGGGACTCTAGTATCGAGGATTTTGGAAAATAGGTATTTGAAGAAACTATTGCCGTCGCTCTGCTTCCAACCTCTCCCGGTAAAGTGCGAAAAGGACAGTTGAAGCTCAGGCTGATTTTACTTACAAAACGTTGACCAAAAGACGTTTTGTATTCCGCTGTTTTCTTTTTCAAAACACGACTGATCTAAATAATTTTGTATATATCAATATTTAGAGGAAAGTTCTGCTTCTATTATTTTCTTTTTTGTCAAAAACTTAACACGTTTGTCTAATAGTCGTCTGAACATCGCTGTAAAAATGGATTATTTTTCAGGATTTTGAAGTATCATATTACTTTTATTAATTAAATTTCGGAAAAAATCAAATGATACGTATAATCACGTTGAAATATTGTAGAAAAAAAATTGCTCTAAAAGCGTTAGTCACGAAGAAAACAGCGGAATACCTTTCTATAGAGAAAGTACCACTAGAGTCCTCTCTTAAGCAGAAATATCTCTCCCAGCTGCAGCAGTCGATACGGTTGGTGCAGTGGCTGAGCGATCGACTGTTGCGCTGTGATTCGCGGGTTCGATTCCCGCACGGAACAAATATTTGTATGGCCAACAGGTAGTTGTTCCGGATCTGGCTGTTTATGTATATGAGTTTAAATATTTTGTGAGTGTATATTTGTAAAAGTACCCACGACACAGAAGTGATTAATAGTGTGGGGCAACGTCTTGTTTAAAAAACACCTCCTGTATTTGTCACAATATCTTGCGTCTCTAGCTTATAGGGCATCATCTGTCTCGACTATGTCGTTCTTTATAATATTTTTTTTAATATAAAATCATAAACAAGCGCTTGACCGCAAACCCGCCTGATGGTAAGAGGTGACACAATCGTTGATGGTAAAGCAGACTAGTTTATTAAGAGCCTATTAACTCTAGCCTTGAAGACACTTAAATTGTAGTCCGACGGAAAAACCGCCGCTGGCAAATTATTTCAGTCCCTCGATGTGCGCGGTATAAAGGAGGATGCGAAATGCTACGTCCGGATCGTAGGAGTGTTATGTATGTTAAATATTCGGGTAATATTAAATATTAATGTTATGTTATATAATAATGTAAATTTTCGGAATACATTCAACTATGTTTAAAATTGCAATGTAATTTAAAAAGCAATGCGGTCACAGCCAGACACGAAAAGCGAATTAATCCTATGATATTTTGGTATTAGAAATAGGGTTCTCTACAAGTCTCGTTCTTTTCACATAATCTCGAATTGGTATAATAAAGTTTTGAATATTTTTTATACGGATCATTTTTAAACTCGACAGACGACTAACTACTTTAACTTTATTTTGGTAAAAAAATATTTACAGCAGATTTTTTTATTTTTCATTGAGACTGTGCTATAACACAAAACTGTTTTTATTCATAACTTAATCCTTTATGTTATGAACGTTGGCTTAATATCCATGTAAATATCAGGTCATAACTTAGAGCTATATTATACATGGGACACCAAGTGGGGCAACCAACAAAATAAAAAATAAACGTATTTATTGGCCCAGCTTAAAACACTAATCATTTAAGAAAAGTGTTATATGCTATGTGTCTAATTATCTTTTAATCTTTCTGTCAGACTTGTTAATTTATGAATTTTATTACTCCATTTGCAATTTTTTAAATGATAAAAGTTTTTCTTCAAATAATTAATCCTAACATCTTTAATTTTTTAATTTACTTAAATGACCGTATTTTTAAGAAATTTTTAGATCGAAAGTATTTCTAGACACTAAGCAATTTAAAATTTTTGTTTAAATGTCTATTTTTTGTGAATTTCAAACGATTTCTAGTCTACTGTAATTTAAACGATATGACATTTTATGTTAATATGAAATTTTTCATTGTTGGTAACTCAAAATATGATCTTCATTCTTTTTTAATTCCTATCTTCATAATTTGTAGACACGTTGTTACAAACATCGTGTCTCTCTATAAAGTTGTGTACAGAGTGGTGCTGACAATACGACAATAAATTAAACATCGTGTACCTCAACACATTCTCAGTCTACCCATTAAAAAATTATATAAATGTAGCCATTAGTTTAGTCACAGGAAATTATTTATCGTTTTTCACATTTTCTACATGATGTACATGTTGATAACGAAGAGCTTACAGGTTGATGACCGCCGCATCGAACGGCACTAAACTTTAATAATAATGGCGCAAAAAACAAGTCGATACAGAAACGCGCTGTCGCCCGCTGATCGGAGGTCATTGAACCAATATTTTAAAGGATGTTCTATTCCGTTTGCAATTTTATGCGATTTAGTTTGTTTGAAATTTTATTTTTTTTATTTTTGATGCTAGATTTTTTTCTATGGTTCAGGATTATTCCTACGAACAGGCATGGTCTGTGTTTTCATTTATTGTCGTATTGTCAGCACCACTCTGTATATCTTTTTGGCGGCGCAACGATCGATAGTTGCCTCATCTTAGTGGTCCTGTATGATATTGCGACAGTTTCCTATGTCAAAACCAAATTAGGTCAGACGTATAGCGCGTTTGGTATTATGGGTCACTCCTCACTAGAGTTTGCTTTAGGCAATGCCTGGTTGGCGTTTATATGAAGCTTGATTGAGCAATCTATGGAAATGTGTGACGAATCATAGATCTTGATGGACCGAATTTCTTAAAACAGTTACTGAGATAGACTGGATGTAGAAAGCGAAGGGCTAGGTAATGTTCACAGATTCCTACGTCCTAGCGGTGGGCTACAATAGCCTGAGTTGGTTATATATAACGAACATAAATGACACGATCATTTTCATGATTATGCCATGGTAGGCATGGAGCATGGATAAATAATATTGTTTAATTCTTACGCAATCGCTCACTAAACCTTTATATCTGATGAGATATTAAGCTTTTGTTGGCGATTGCGTAAGAATATAATCTGAAAGGGAGGAGAAATTGATTCAGTAGTCAATTACGAAAGATATTACTTTCAGGTCTTGGATTTATTCAATTACACTCTGTAGAGTCTTCAGTGAAATACAAATGTACGATTGATACACTTGTTTTTTGTTACATTGTTAATATAATAATATAAAAAATGTTTGGAAACTGAAACGGAGTAAAAATCCATTTTAATGAAAAATAATTAAATAATTAGAATTCTCCGATTTCTGCTGAAAAGTTGTCGATGTCTTCAATCAATCAACCGTGAAATCAACTAAGATAAAATAACATTTACAGAGAAATCTGTCTGTTATTCATTTTATATTAAGTAATTCCGTTTCAAAGATTGCTCGGTTGGAACAGACGATGTTATCATCTGTGTCTGCATTTTACAGAAGAGTAGGCAGAGGTACAAACGTAGATAGGTGTTATATGGTCTTAAACTTAATAGCAGCTCCGAGCCTTTTGACATGAAAAGGACACAATTCTAGAATTGTGTCCGTTTCATGTCTATAGGCTTGTTCGTTACAGGGGACTTGTAAATTATTGGCTAAATCAGCGTTTCCCAAAGTTTTTTCTACCGTGACCCGGTGAATTTCATACTCCTTCTTCGTAACACAAAAAAATATTAATTGTATAATACACGCACGGGAATCGGTAGGGATGCACTTTGCAGCCCTTCCGCTGCAAAGTGCATCCCTACCGATTCCCGCGCGTGCCATGTTATACCTACAATCCGCCTTTCGAGCAAGCATCATTGTCTCATTAGTCAAGAAATAAAATCGAACATCTCGTAATATTTATACAAAGTCGTAGCATTGCCTCTGTAATGCTGCGACCCGGTATTTTTTTTTTTTGGCGACCCCCTGCCGGTTCGCGACCCACCTGATGGGAAACGTTAGGTTAATTCATTACCTGTCCATCCTTTTGCCAACTATGTTGAGTTTCTGCTTTAGAGGGGCTCGTGGCTAAATAATAAACAGCTCCACAGGTCTATTGATTAGGTTATGCTAAACTTGCCGCGGATGGTCTTAAGATGGATGGCCATTTTTCATGTCAAGAATCCTCCGTGCCGAAAGCACGTTAAGCCGTTGGTCTTTGATGGTCATTATGGCTAGTCAGAAGTCCTAAACCCTGAATGCCCAGTAAATGGGTTGTGGGGTCAGAAAAGCAGTCGCTCCATTTAAAAGACTGGTATTCAGTTGAATCTGGTTAGTCTGGAAGCCGGCTCCAACATAGTTTTATAAAAGATCGGCAGGTTTTGATTTTTGTCGGTAGTAGGCCATAACATCGGCAGCCGGCAAAAGTTACCACCTACCAGACAAAGTCTTGCTGCCAAGCGAGTCGTTGCATTGATGTCTAGTGTCAGTTGTGTTGCGATGTGTGCCGGGTACGATGGGTTAAATATTGTTGTGTCAGGAGTTTGGTCGTGGAGGGTCTCCACATCAATCTCCCTCTGGCGCAGCATCATTCAATAAATTTTTGGGCTTCAATGACCCGGAACAACTCTCATCCACGATTAACATCCGGGACCAACAACTTAATATGCTTTCCGTGGTACGGAGGCGTGATAAGGTAACTGGGGCTAATTAATAACGCCCAGATGGGAAAATGAGAGTAAGAGAAAATTAAAGGTATTCCCACTACATACGTTCTCTAGCTAATGCGCTAATCTATTCTCACAAACATTGTTATAGATAAATATTAAAGACTTAAGATTGTTACTCAAAATTTCTTAAAACATAATGTTGATAACATTATTTCATATCCAGGTGTCGAACTCAGGCGGTATCCTGAATTCTGTCAGCCCATAGCACCACAGTCATTCATTAATCCTCAACCTTTTTATCCTCCCACTGCTGGGCATAGGTCTCCTGTCATACAGAGAAGGATTGAGCGTATTCACCACGCTTGCTCAATGCGGGTTAGCGATTTCAGATTTAAAGTCCAGGTTTCCTCAAGAAGTTTTCCTTCATCTTGTAATCAGTCATTGATGTCCAAGATATACTTAGAAATATACACACATCAAAAGTGTCTAGGGATCAAGCATTTTTATGCGGATTTCTTGAGATTGAGATGTGGCTTTGTAATAAATTTATGATTTTATAAATTTATATGGATCCTTTTTGGTGCATTTCATAATTTGAATCAGGAACTGTGAATCAAATTCGAGTAAAAGATGAAAATCAGCTGTCAATATTTTCCCTATAAAAACATACAACGCATTGAAGACATTATTAGTGCTACTGTTTCCCTACTACTGATTAAAACCAACGTTATTATGGAGCGGCGACGTCATTTAAGCAGGGAAGAAATGCTCAGAGCCGTGGGAATGATAGAAGCTGGTTCCCGGCAACGTACTGTGGCTTTAGCTCTGAATACAAGTCAGAGTGTTATCAGTCGACTTTGGACACGTTACCGAAGCACTGGTACCGTGGCTGAGCGCCATGGAGGACGGTATCGCTGCACCACACGGAGACAAGACCGATACATTCAAATCTTAACTCGAAGAGCTCCAACAATAACCGCCATGATGTTAGCCGTGAGGCTTCATCACTCTTCAGGGAACTTAATTAGCGACCAAACAGTCAGAAACCGCTTGCATGAAGTGAACCTTCATTCCCGAAGACCGCTACGGGTACCACCTATAGCAATGCACAATCGTAGGATTCGATATCAATGGGCTCTTGAACACAGAAATTGGGCAGAAGAACAATGGCGTTTCGTGTGCTTTTCTGATGAGTCTCGTTTTGGTATGAGACCGGATACAAGACGTATACGACACTGGAGAACCCCTGGACGCCAACAGCGATTAAAATCCTGCCAGGAAGTCCATCCTTATAGTGGTGGAACCATCATGGTATGGGCGGGTATTTAGATCGGCGGAAGAACTGAGTTGATTTGGATCAGAGGCAACCTCAACGCTCAAATTTATGCTGAAACGATTGTATCAGACGTCATCGTTCCTCTACAAGTGCAAATCGGTCCCTTATTTCAGTTAATGCATGATAATGCACGACCGCACACCGCAAGAGTTGTAAGACAGACTCTCGCCGCAGCTAACATCAATGTCCTGCCCTGGCCTGCTCAGTCGCCAGACTTGAACCCGATTGAGCATGCATGGGATATGCTACAGAGAAGAGCTCTGCCGAATATGGAGGGTATCCAGTCGCAAGAAGACCTTTTTTTGTTGTTGCAACGAACATGGGCGGCCATTCCACAGCGTGATTTGGATGAACTCATTTTGAGTATGCCAAACCGATGTTCTTGTGTTGTTAGTGTTCGCGGTAGAAACACGGATTATTAATTGTTTAAGTTACCCAATAAAATTTTAGAGAAAACTGTTATTTCAGTCTTTTTTCGAACTTTTGTGTTAGTGGTTCAAATGTCAAATATCCCTTTATTAGGAAAATGGCAAATTTCTTTATTAATGCAAAGGTGACTTGGTTTATCGTTACCGTGACAAACGAAAACACTTTATTTGATGAATCCTTAAAGAAAATTTTAATTAATATCAATCAGGAGAAAAGTTATTGCAAAAATATATGTTGATCCCTAGACACTTTTGATGTGTGTATATACATATAACTTAGAAAAGTTACATAGCACCACAGTAGGTATACAATGGGAATTGAGATAAAAAAAAAACACAATAGCTTGTCTATGGGCCATACAAATATTCTATTTTTCCTCATAACGTAGTAGGTTTGTGTTCCATAGCTTCTGGTATCCTTATGCTAAACAGATGAAAATAATATTCCATATTTAAATGAATGCATATTGGATATATATATACCTATATACCATAATTGTGGCGATAATAACTTTGTGGGATTAATAAATCTGCCCATAGGGCTGACTGAACACGAATGCTTGGTTATTAGATTAATTAATTTACGTAATTAGCGGGAACATTGTTTGATTTTAGGTATTACCAGGTACCCTACTGCGTAATACACTATTATTATCAATTTGATTCACTTTAAAGCACAATACTAATCCATTGCTCTATATTTCGAAAAATGTGTTTGCTTAACAGCGTAAATATCAGGCTGATTTTACCTACAAAAACGTTGACCAAAAGACGTTTCGTATTCCGCTGTTTTCTTTTTCAAAACACGACAGATCTCAATTATTTTTATATCAAAATTTAGAGGAAAAGTAAACCTGTCAAGAACTTATCACGTTTGTCAAATAGTCATCTGAACATCACTGTAAAAACGGATTATATTTCGCGATTTTGAAGTATCGTATTTCTTTTATTAAATAGGTTTCGGAAAAAAAAGGCCGTATAATCACGGTGTAAATTTGTAGATAAAAAAAATTGCTCTAAAAGAATTATCCACGAAGAAAACAGCGGAATACGTTTGTATAGAGAAAGCACCACTAGAGTTCCCTCTTAAGGCGCCGAGCTGACAATTGTTCAAAGATAATATATATGAAGTATGATTTTATGTAGGTATACGATTCTAATTGTCGTACAACATTCGCCCATGGATTAACGCGAGTTAATCCGTGGGTGAACCTGCGAAAAGTTGGATTCAACTCGGCCAGTACTGTTCACACACGAGTTACATTGCTGTGCCAAGATTATATTTTAGTCTGTACCTCTGTTCTCTAAGTATCTTTTTTTCTTTTTTTTTTTTTCTTATTGGTTGCACACTCTACGAACCGCAATGGCCATTATAGTTCTGTAACATTCTGGCTCCTCATTAGTGGTTTGATGTTTAACTACGTTCCTTTTTTAAAAGTATCGTGGAGTTTGGGTGAGTCGATAAATTATTTGTAAATAGAACAAAAATGGTTTTACACATTTATATCTTTAATTTTTATGGCATACAAAATAAAGAGAAATGAAAATGAGATTCTATGAAATTGAAGGCACATCCTTCATGACGCTTTATCATACCGATTGCTGAACACATGAGCGAGGATAATAAAGACGTTCTTCCGTCTAAGGGTACAATAAGGACCAGGCCAGGGTCGAAGACGAGTTGTGTTTCAAGCGCCCCTGAAAGAGATATCAGCACATCGTGACGGGGTCCATGAAGACCGTTGCCTGCCAGGGCCGCGGGTTCATAATCAGCCTACAATGTTCCCACTGCTGGGACACAGGCCTCCTCTCGGTGAGAGGGAGTGGGCCTTAATCTACCACTCTGGCCCAGTGCAGGTTGGTAGATGTCACATGTCTTAGATATGTACTTTTTTTGGCTCTATGATTTGCTGGTTTCCTTACAATGTTTTCCTTTACTGTTTCGAGAGCAGTGGTGATGAAATAATTTAGACAAAGTAAAGCGCCTGATAGGGCTCGAACCTACGACCTACAACTTGTAAGTCGTGACCAATACCTCTAGTCTACTGCTGTTATCATGGGCCGCGAGTTGTTCGAAAGAGATACCGGGACCCTGGTGTAGAAGCATTTGAAAGAACACGGGTGGATTTTAGTCGGTAAAAGTCTAACACGCCCTTCCGATCCGCTCAGAGCGGGAGAGGTCATTTGATGATTTTATGTCGTGGTGGCCTAGTAGTTAAAATACCAGCCTCTTAAGTATGAGTGCGCGGGTTTGATTCCAGGTCAGGCAAGTGCCAATGTAACTTTTCTTAAGTTATATGTACTTTCTAAGTATATCTTGGACACCAATGACTGAAGGTGAAGGAAAACATCTTGAGGAAACCTGGACTTTGGGTCTGAAATCGTCAACCTGCATTGAGCAAGCGTGGTGATTACGCTCAATCCTTCCCTGTATGAGAGGAGACCTGTGCCCAGCAGTGGGACAATGATTGTTGATGATACCTTGAAAAAAAGTCTTTGCACCACGATTCAACGTTTATTTTACTTCAATAGGAATCACAACCGTTTGTCGTTTTATAGACAGTTACATTGTAAGTAAATGGAGACGTGCTTGTAACCTTACACATAGTGAACTTTAGTGTCAGATTCCAGCGACAGATGTTGTAATAAAGGTGGTAACTGTAAAAGTGTTGTTGTGTTTACGTGTTCATTGGGTTTTAAAAAGCTGGGAGTTTTAGATATAAAAGTTTCGAAGAATATTCCTTTATATAGACATAAAATAAATCAGCTTTGTATAGAATGAAAGGGTTAGAGAGGTGCACTCACATTTCGAGAGTTATTTTAAAAACCCATGTAATATAAAACAAGCATATAGCAATCAACCAGACACATATTCGAGCTGCTATTGATAAATTTTGGAGGGAATAAAACCCGGTAACACTTTCTTGCCGAACTCTTGACGATCTCTTTAGCAAATGAAACCGTAAGGACAATTCCCATAATTTAAAATGTTCAACTACTTGCCGCGGTCTCGTCTCGGTAACAAATAAATGTAAAAGCCTATAATCATCAACCTTTATATCGTCCCACTGCTGGGCACAGGTCTCCTCTCTACAGAGGAGGATTGAGCGTAATCACCACGCTTGCTCAATGCGGGTTGGCGATTTCAGACTTAAAGTCCAGGTTTCGTCAAGATTTTCCTTCACCTGGTAATCAGTCATTGGTGTCCAAGATATACTTAGAAAGTAAAAGCTTAACTAAATATAGAAAAATTAGGGGTATTTTATTTTATTTATTGGCCTGTCTACATAAAAGTTACTCTATAACTGAACAAGTGTATTAACGAAAATACATTTTAGTTCCGTTCCAAGTTTGAATATATCATAAGTATATATTCTGGTAATAGAATGTATGTGTATATAACTTATTTAAATATTTGTTTAAATAGTGTTAAGAGGTCTTTTTCCCTTATATTTTGTTTTAACCAAAGCACCTGACATCTAATCTCTTTACCACCCGTGGATGACTGGACGAGAATGCATAAGGCATTAAGTCCGCCTTTGTACATTTCATGTGTAAAAGTGTAAATAAATAAATAAAAATACAAACATAGTTTACTACATATTGCGATAGGCTGTTTGTGTATGTGAGATTATAAGTTTGTAAAGGCACCCATGATACAGAAGTAATTCCTAGTGAAAAATGCATGCTGTGTCTATTTTTTTTTTTTTGAAAGACGTTGCCCTAATGTCTTTCAAAAAATAAATAAATAATAGACACAGCATGCATTTTTGACAGATTGATACTAAAATCAGATTATAAACTTTCTTATAATTACAAATATTGCCCACAGGTTTTTGAATGTTGAACAAAATATTACGAAGCCATGAGATCTCCATTATTCATTCAAAATTTGGCTTTAGTTATTACGAACCGCTATCTATTTCCGTACTAGCTAATACAGAGTCAGAAAATTGATAAATTATAAATGATCACACTATCACGACGTCATTTTAGCATGTTAAAGCTATTTCAAACAACTGTCAATACATGACAGCTATCGTTTGAATATACGGGCGAAATATGTTGCCAGCTATTCAACTTGATAGATAATTAAGTTTTCTGACTTTGCCTTTTAGATTATTAGACCAAGTTCATTCGTCTTAATTACTCAGAGATTTTGTCCCTTGTTAAATGCAAGTTAAACTAAGAAATTAATTTGGCTGTTAGCTCTTTTTTAAAATCATTACGTATATGCACAGCTTCGTCTGATCGTTTGACATTCTCAAAAACTAAGTCGATATTCGATCATAAATATATTGTATTAAAGTGATATCGGAGAATTATTAGGACTTCAATATGTGTTTATTTATTAGGATTTATACAACGATATTTTTTTTTTGTTTATGCGAAACCTGAATACAGTTTCTTCATAATAAGCAACTGAATCGATTTCAATCGTTTTTACACCATGTTATATTTTTTCCCAAATACGTTTAGAAATTGTTGCAGTGTGACTACCGAGCGACCGACACAGCTTACGATAGAACATAGCACTGCGCACAGCTGACGCCAGAGGTCAATGCACTGTTCACCCGTGCGCCCGCAGCGTGGAGTATATTTTTGTTGAGACAGCCAAGTAGGATAACAAGGTCACAACTTTGTGGTTTTTCATGATTTATCTTTTTGAAATTTTGAACATAGATTGTTTACTTAAAAATACTGGACATGTTTTTTATAAAATTATAAACTAGCGCTTGATCGCAATCCCGCCTGATGGTAAGCAGTGATGCGATCGTTGATGGTAAAGCGTGCTAGTTTATTAAGGGCCTATTCTATTCACATTTTATTTTCACTCTAGCCTTGAAGACACTCAAATTGTAGTCTGACGGAAACACCGCCGCTGGCAAATTGTTCCAGTCCCTCGATGTACGCGGTGTAAAAGAGGAAGCAAAACGCTTCGTCCGGATCGCAGTGGTGTCAACAACGTAAGGATGGAAACTCGCCGTACGACGGGTCGTCCGATGGTGGAACGGAGATGGAGGAATTAAATCATGCAATTCCCTTGCACACTCACCAGAATGCATCCTATAGAAGACCGAAAGGCTGGCTACTCTACGCCTGTGCTCCAGGTTTTGGAGACTGTTTTGGGTTTCGTGTAAACAAAAGATATTGTTGTATATACGCAAGGACTTAATACAGATTCATCATTCCCCCGCCCTTTATCCCAATTTATTGAGGTCGACGTAATATGTCTTTTTCTTTCATAGTTTTCTATTAGCCACCATTTCGGCAGTCGTTCCCTTTATAACTATATTATCATCATTTACACACCCCATCCATCTTTTCTTTGGTCTTTGCCTACTCTTATAATCATGGACATTCTCAAAACTTTCCTCATTTTGCCGTAACACATGCCCGTAGGTACTATAACAACCGATTTTCACACAAGTTTTTAGTTACGGATATTGCTTGTAGATTTCTTCCTGTGTTCTCATTTCTTATTCTATCTATTCCTATAACACCATATATCCCTCTTCGCATTGACATCTCAATTGTACATATTGTTTTTTTTTGTAATTATATAAAAGTGCTTCACCGCAGTCCCACCTGATGGCTAGCCTGATGGCCCTAGTTTATTAAGAGCCTATTTACTTTAACTTTGGAGACACTTAAGTTGTAGTCTGACGGAAACACTGCTGCTCCATCATCTTAATACGTTCTAATTTTCAAATGTCAGCTTATTGTCATTCGATTCGTGTCATGTGTGTTACACTGTTACTGTATGAAATTGGCGTTAGTTCTAAATTAAATTAATTTCTTTGACTCTACCTACACGGTTAACCTTGTGTAAAAAAGGCCGTTGTTATATTGCATATCGACGCTTGAAAGGGAATCATATCTAAGCGACAAAAATTCGTAAATTGAGTTATATACACCAAATGACGCAGAAAAATTTGGCGGTTCGAATGGTGTATATAACTCAATTTACGAATTTTTGTCGCTTAGATATGATTGCCTTTCAAGCGTCGATACATATTGCATTCGGTAGTTGATTATCTTCTTTATTTAAGTTTAAGTAGGTACACAGGAGCATTATTTCCCAGTTTGTTTACTTCATTATATTTCCGTTGATAGGTAGTTACATAAGTGAATAATGGTACTGATAACTTACAGTTATTCTGGTCAAAATTTTGTTGTTGTACAAGTATTAATGAAGCAATAATTGCTATTTATGACACTTTCTCATAATACTTACTACCTGCACGTGTTACGTAATAGATTATATTGTTTATATTTAGGCCATTGCTAATACTCGTAGTATTATCAAAGGTAACATACTATAAATTGGTTATATCTTAAAACAGATAAACCTCATAAATGGCCCCTTCTATTCATCACTAGTATACGTACCTATGTATTTTGCCATAGATTAGTGATATATATATATACAACGTGTAACAAAAAGGGTATATACATACCAAGGGCATGGCATCTTTAGATGATATCAAACGATATCGGAAGGGTTTCAACTCAAAATAAAATACTCAAAACTTTGGTACCAAATTTTCGGTTTCGTGTGTTTCTTAACCCATATCATCCCAGTGTTCCAATTTTGGAACGGTTATTTTTTAAATTTTTATTTGAGTTTTTTAACGCATCTTCTAATTAACGCTTTTATGATTCTATTACTGACATTTTTAACTGTCAGTTCAGTGAATAACATTTAAATTCAAACAGTCGTTCTTGCCAATAAAACGGATTTTATTTGCAAGTTTTTGGTGACAATAATGGCGAAAAGAAAAACGTAAGTAATTATATTATTTTATATTATAATATTGATAGTGTAGTGCTTATATACGAGTTACGTTTTTGTTATATCATTTCGATTTATATTTTTTTGAAAAAAATTGGTAGTTTGTGGGTAAGCGTGAATTTTGTGCACCGTTCCATTATTTGAACAGTAGGAACATACACTCATGTTAGATTTATATATTAGATTTGATAACATACTATGTATTATCCTATAATTATGATATTATTTATAGCAGATTGACTGTGAATCAAATAACCTTCCGGTGGGAAGAAGATGACCTGTGTTTGCAGCTGATATTTTCATCACACCTCCTGAGAATTGGCAAAATAGCGAAGATAGCGGTGATGAAATAATGAAAAAATTGTCAAGATATCAGCTGCTTACAGAAGCTGAATTCCGGGTCACCAGATCATCTCAAGCTGAGTCAAGGATAGTGAATGAACGCGTTGGAGACGAACCAGTAGAAGAATCAATACCTCACAGATCGTCAGTAACGCGGCATCCACAGCCTAACTCCTTGTCGTCAGTTACAGATCTACCACCAAAAAAGGCGCGTTGAAGTCACGAAGGGACGAAAGGAAAGGATGAAGGGAGATTTGTAGTAATTTCAGAGATGGCTGTGAAAGAGTACAGTGAGCCAGATTTCCTGGAAAATCTTGAAAGCCCTTTTCAATTTTTTGAATAATTTTTAGATGGAGAAGTGTTCGAATTACTGCGCTCACTAAGTCAAAAAAAAAAAATGCAATCCAGAAGGGTATACATGGATTTCGGATAACTACGATAGATATCAAACACTTTATTGCAATTTCGTTAGTGTCAGGGTACAACAGTGTATCGAGATATCGAATGTACTAGGGTCAAAAAGTTGACTGCAATTTCCCAACAGTAGCAACTCTAATGTCACGAAATCTAAACGTATACCTGATGCTATCAGATTGGATGGTAAAGGACATCTAATTGATAAACAAAATAAACTAACTAGATGTAGTGTTTGTCATAAAAATACAACAATGAAGTGCATATAATGTAATATTGCCTTACATGCCAAATGTTCTATAATTTTTCGTACAAAATAACATACCTAATATTAATATATTGTTATGTAACAGACTTCAAACATATATAATTGCCTAAGTTTTAATTTTAATAAATAAAAAAGTCTATAGTGTAGTTTTATTTCAAATCGAAATCCATAGCCACAACTTTATCTTACATGTATGTACAATCCTAGTGTTCCATTATTGGAACGGTTACAAAACACAAAATCCAGAACCCGTATATTTTTTTTTAATATATAGGTATCATTATACATCTATAAACATACTCTGATTTGATTTTTATAAAAATTGGACTACTTTTAGTATCGTTGGGATGATATGGGTTAAAATCAAATCATAACAAACGTGGCAGCACACTACATACGTTAATAACTACTCGTTACCCGTCACATTACTTGCCAAAATCCGATAAATGTCTTCAATATCTCTGTACGACTAGTATGATGGTAGCTTATCACAGGCGGTGTTTTTCCTCATAACTTCCTAACATAAAGAGATAGGATTAAAAAACCCTTCCAATATCGTTTGATATCATGTAAAGATGCCATGGCTTTGTTATGTATATACCCTTTATGTTACACGTTGTATATATTTTTAATATTAATAAACTAGTGGTTGACCGCGATTCACAGAGCACTAGTTTATAATTAACCTACACATTCTAGCCTTGAAGACACTTTAATTATAATCAGACGGGGATACCGCCACAGAAAAATTATTCCAGTCCATCGATGTACGCTGAATATTATTTATTTGTTTATTTCAGGCGACGCAGGCCCATACATAAATACCTTAACCTAAACATACATATATTTATATTATAAAATAGTGCTTCGCTACTACTAGCATGTTCGTATGCTGTTCTGTGGTATTTGTCCGCGGAAGCGACGGCAAACCACGTCTTGCAGCCAGAAGTCCTCTTCCATGACGTTGACATTATACGAGGCGTAGATTTGTCCGGATCGTAGTGGTGTCAACAATGTAAGGTTTCTTTACTTATTATAATACTGTGTTATGAAATAACTAATTAAATCACACGAAAACTTGCTATTCAAAAAGTAATGTTAACGCATCATATATAATAAGTTCTATATACAGGATGATGCTTATTAAATCGTTTGAGGCTGAAACATTAATTTAAAAACGCTATGCATAGTCTATACTAATAATAAATCCGAACAGTTTGTTTGACCGCGCTCTGAAACTTTATAGTTTATGCGGGACATAAATGTATTTTTGCAATTCATAGCCCAGAAAGGCTATTTAATAAATAAAGGTTAAGAGGTAACGAAAAAAAAAAAAACAATGAACGCGAAACCGATGTAATAACAGGTAAGGGAGATTTGAAGTTGCGACCACATAAGGAATCAATAAAGTCACGTCGCAATTATTGCTTACCGAGAGTGATTCTAAGTTCCACTTCAGCTGTGGATGACCCTTATAAATTTCAGTACTTGCCACTTTATTTTTAATTAAAGTCTCGCTACGAACACCGTCAAAGCTAAATAAAGAAAATCAATGTCCCTATCAATTCACAGGTAGGTACGGTCATTCCTGCATCCATGAAACAGTTTGAAATATATAAGGCCTTTATATCATAGTAATAAGGGCGTTTCTTGTAAGGCAAGAGTAACATGTGACTTCTACTCAACTGTACCTAAAGTGTCTATCAAGTGTTTTATGCTCGTACTCAATGGAATGTATGTAGTAAGAATGGATGAGATGTGAATTGGAATTTAGAGATAGTGTGACGTCAAAGACCTTTCGCCTTATAAGACCACACTATTAGAAAACGTTAGTAGTGTTTATTTGTAACTCCGACTCTACTGGACTTTTATGGTTTAAAAGAAACTTTTTAGATTAAGTGTTCAACAAGACATGTGAGGTGTCTCACAGAGTCTTTGGATCCAAGGGTATCAATTCAGGTTCATCTGATTGGTTGGCTTTGTTCATGGTTTCATCCTGGAATGGCATTTCATCAGACACACTCCTGGAATGTCATTGTATCTCACGTGGATTTTTTACATTCATAGGAAGGAATATGTCAATCGCACATTTTAAAACAAAAAATGTTTAAGCCCATTTTCATTCATGTTAGTACACAATGTGTTATCACGTTTGCTTCAAATAGGCAGATTGAATGAGAATGTCGAAATGATCTCCATGCGAAACTGCTTTTTGAAAGAGGTAACCAGAATCATTAGATTTTTTTTTTGTATATTGTAATGATTCTAGTTGCCCTATTCAAAGGCAACCGCATGGAGAAGAATGGGCAACAAACTCCATTGTTACTATGTTAAAATGTTAAATGATTACTTAACTAACACATCTATATAATACTTCTATACTAATATATAAAGCTGACGAGTTTGTTTGTTTGTTTGTTCGCGCTAATCTCGGAAACTACTGGTCCGATTTAAAAAAATCTTTTTGCGTTGCATAGCCCATTAATCCAGGAAGGCTTTAGGCAATATAACATCACGCTGCGACCAATAGGAGCGGAGCATAATTAATTCCACGCGAACAAGTCGCTGGCGGATGCTAGTTACTTATATGTAAGATGATGCACCTTGATTAAAATGACTAAATTACCGTGAACCAGATTACCTAACCTTCCTAAGTCTCCTAACAATACTGTAAAGCTCTAACAATACTGTAGTGACTTGTTATCGTATTTATTTGTTTATTTATTTATGCTGACGCTGGAATACCATGGAGCAAGTATACCCCTGAAGCGAAAAATAACCATTCATGTCCTGCTTTCCAGCCATCTTGTGCGCGGTAGACATTGAACGAGCGGCGATGGTTTACGTACGCTCATGTAGACTACTGCAGAAGCATGATTCATTCTTAGCACCCCGTCACTCTTTCCATGTTTATGAAACTCAATGATCTTTTAAAGTGAAAATATTAAAACTTAAAATATGGAACACTTTGAGGTATCATCCTGTCGTATGAATGAGTCTTCTGCATTTTTCTTTATTTACAAATGCGAACAACGCGTCTTACTGACGTCATACATACGGGAAGCTGTATGTATGCCAGTTGCGAGGAGCAATTGCCCGCTCGACACAACACCCGTCTGGTCGGAGGATTCTTTTTTATGAGTCAATTCGTATGGAGAAGAATGTCGGTGGTAAGCCATAATATCGGCTGTCAGCAGAAGTGGTGGGTGGTACCCACCAGACAAAGTCTTGCCGCCAAGCGATTTGTCGTGTTCTGGAATGATGTCTGTTAAAGCCGTACGGAGAACGGGTCTGAGCAGTTTTGTTGCGATGTGCACCGGGTACAATGCGCCAAATGTTGTTGTGTCGGGAGTTTGGTCGTGGAGAGTCTCTAGATTGATCTCCCTCTGGCGCAGCATCGTTGGTCTTGTTGTTAGGTTTAATACTGCATCACCACGCACAACTGCCGGCTTCCTTCCTGAATAGGAAGGAAGACGGCTTAAGTTTTTTAAGTGAATAGGCTCTTAATAAACTAGCGTGCTTTACTATCAATGACTGCATCACTGTTTACCATCAGGCGGGATTGCGGTCAAGCACTAGTTTATAATTATTACACTAGTTTATAATTATTACACTAGTTTATAATTATTACACTAGTTTATAATTATTACACTAGTTTATAATTATTACACTAGTTTATAATTATTACACTAGTTTATCTTATATCTGACAGCCTCCGTGGCGTGGTAGCGAACGCGGCCGCTGCTCAAGGAGGCGCGGGTTCGATCCCCACTCACTGCAATTTTTTTTTTGCATGAATATGAATATTTGCACTGGTCTGATCGTGATTCGAAAGCTGGAAAGCACGTTAAGCCGTTGGTCACTGTGGCCATACGAACATCTAATGGCAGTCGTTATGGGTTGTTGGAGCCCTCAAAAAGTCCAACAATTGGTCAGCGCAATGCTTCGATGTCGCTTTCGGGTTGTGGAGGTCAGACGGCAGTCGCTTCACGGAAAATGTTGAAGTTTAGCCATATCAGCAGTTAGACTGGTAAAAGCGGACCTCAGACTCCAAAGCTGAAAAAGCTTCGGATGCGACTGGGATAAACCATGAGATGATGATGACTAGTTTATAATTATAAAAAAAAATCACCCTGTTTCTCAAATCTCTATAATAATATGGACGGTCGTCAATCCAGGTCATCAATCACCCTTGTATCTCTAATGGGTAAACAAAGCTTAGAGTACTGTTGCCGGAAAAATATTAAGTGCTGCCTTACTAATTTCCCTTGAGGATCGAGTATCAACACTGTTGGAGTGTTATGTGGCAGGTTTTCGCTTAGTTGTCACATTGGGTATGAAGATTTTTCTAAGAATGGAACAGGGACAGTTTTTTTTTTTACCTCTAGCGTAATGTCGAAGTATCACAAACTTTAGAGCATTTTATAAAAATTATATTATTCGTTTTTAACTCCCTATAAACTAGTAAAAAAGTAATACACTTTCTCTAAGAACTGTTTTTCAATAAAACTAGTGCTTGACTGCAATCCCGCCTGATGTAAGCAGTGATGCAGTTGTTGATGGTAAAGCGCGCTTGTTTATTAAGCCTATTCACTTAAAAAACTTAGTGAATAGGTAGGAAGACGGCAGTTGAACGAGGTGATGCAATATTAAACCCAACCACACGACCAACGATGTTGCACCAGAGGGAGATGGATCTGGACACTGTCCACGACCAAACTCCCGACACAACAACATTTGAGGCATCGTACCCGGCACACATCGCAACACAACTGCTCAAACCCGTCTTCCATACGGCTTCACCAGACATGCCGAAACACGACAAATCACTTGGAGGCAAGACTTTGTCTGGTGGTCGTTGAACTCATTATAATTATAATCATTACTAGCTTTCCACCCGCGGCTACGCCCGCGTGGAGTTCGGTTATATCGCGCTTTTTAGATTTCCCTCGGGAATATCAATTTTTCCGGGATAAAAAGTAGCCTATGTCCTTTCTCAGGGTCTAAAGATTGTCTGTGCCAAATTTCATCAAAATCAGAGAGGTTTAAGCGGGAAAGCGTAACAGACAGACAGACAGAGTTACTTTCGCATTTATAATATTAGTATGGATAAACAACTTTTACTAAATCACGGACCGTGAACGTATTAATAATATTAATTTTCATGGCATTTTTGCAGGTTTTCGGTCATTTCAATAACATCTTTTATAAGCTTTTATATCCCGGCTGTCCTATTTCAAAACCGAGTAAGTGACACTTTACTAAAATCGTTTCATTGCATAATGTTGCTACCATTGTGAGTCCTCAGCGAATAGAATAACACCGATGTAGTAAACCCACTTAAAAGCAGATATAATTAAGCGTCGATACCTAGTAAGTGCACTAATTACTCCTTCATAATCGATTAAAAACTAGTAAGTCTCTAGAATTGGACAACCAAGTCTAACATGAATAGTTTTTAAGTTTTGACATATTATATTAAAAAGCTCACCTGTAAAATTTTATTTAGGTCCTTACTATGTTTTGAAATGGGGCAGCCGATTTTCCAAATTAGTAACCCCGGCCACCGCGGCAGTGCATAGGGATTGCTGGAACGTATACAGACCTCTAGGTAAGAGCGACAGAATAAAATTAACGAAGTGTCAATGCCTAGTAAGTGCACTATTCTTCCCTAACCTAACCAGTTTAAAAGCTAGCTAGTAAGTCTCTGAAATTGGACAACCAAGTCTAACATGAATAGTTTTCAAAGGTTGACATATGATCTTATATTAATTAGCTCTTCTGTAAAATTTCGTTTTAAGTCCTTACTAAGTTTTGAAATAGGGCAGATCGACTGCCCTATTTCAGTACTCCCTATTAAAGGCTGATAATGCACTCATTATCAGCCTTTAATAGGGACTAATGGGACATATATGTAGACCTCCTCTAGGTAAGACTGAGAGGGCCATAATCCACCGCACGAGCCCAGTGCGGCGTCAATATTTTGTTTTTTTTTGGTTCTAAGATATATCGGTTTCCTCTTGATAATTATGTTCTTTGAACGTTTTGAGAGAAATAATGTGTGTGTGTGATGGTGATGAATTAATTTACACAAACTAAAGTCTGTCTAGGTTCGAAACTACAACTAGTCAAGAGAAACACTGCTCTAAGGGGGTTGGATAATATACGCTGTACGTATTCAACTCCTAACAAAAATGTAGGTGACAAAAACTTAGATTCTTTCAAATTTCATAGTACTTTTTTAACAATAACTCTTCGAAATAACGACGCCACTGTTCCCCTTCCTGATAAATCGAAATAGTTTCCGCTTGTTATATGAAAATGATCTACAGTATTGAATTTCGACAGCCTATAGTACGGCGCTACGACGCAGAACATCCATAATTAATCACTGGTTGTGGTTGTACCCACAACCGTTTCAGCGCGCTTATCAACAAGTTTGCTAATCAAAGTTCAGTCATTAGTTGTTTTCTAGCAAGTGACGACGTGTCATCGTGTCACGTACAATGTAATTGGAAGTTAACGACCAGTTGTTGTGGGTAAATACTTCGATATAGAGTGACAGAGTAATAATATTATATAATTCAATATATACACAGTGGTGGCAGGGTTAACAATGGCAATAACTATTACAAAGCATTCAATACATGATTCTGAACTATGCGTTGAAACTTGAATACTCCATCAGCAATCTGTACCATACAACATATAATACCATATGAAGCCCGCCAATTTCCAATTTCTTCGCGCAATCATTGTAGCTATGTCCGTAAGTAATATAGTTGTATTGTACTTCGTGCTTCGAATAACGGCTGCTATCATCATGATCAACCTTTTTATCGTCCCACTGCTGGGCACAGGTCTCCTCTCATACAGAGAAGGATTGAGCGTAATCACCACGCTTGCTCAATGCGGGTTGGCGATTTCAGACCTAAAGTCCAGGTTTTCTTAAGATGTTTTCCTTCGCCTTCAGTCATTGGTCTCCAATATATACGTAGAAAGTATGTACTTATAACTTTAGAAAAGTTATATTGGTGCTTGCCTGACCTGGAATACGAAGGCTCAAATGTGACTTTAGGTATAGAGCAATGAGTTGTTGCCTGGGATTGATTGAATTAGCGATAAGGCCGTAAATTGTATATTTTGTTGTGCTGAATAGAAAGAAAGAAAGAAAGAAAAATGCGTTTATTGACATTACAGCATAAGATTTAACACTTTTAAACTAAAAAAAAAAATATAAAACTTGGCTAATAATGCCAAAAGGGCCTCAGCTCAGCATAATGTCAGATGACAACACAAGATGTGCCATCTGACGCTGGTTTTCAGCTGCAACCCACGAGTGCCATACGCAAGAATTACAAAAACACAGATATGCCATTTCCACAGTTTTCAGTCACAATAATAAAATTATATAATAAAAGTAATCCAAACAATAGAAAAAACTCGAAACATGATGAAATAAAAATGTTGTGACATATATAAATATGTGTATATGTATGTTAAATATATTGTGTTTTTTTAAATACCCAATAAAATAAAGTATTCATTTTATAGACTAATAAGCTAAAATAAATAAACAAATCCAGAAAACAGAAAATATTCCAAGACACAAAAAATAAGATAGCTTATATGGCAGATACGTCTGCTCGGGTATTTTCGAACTCTTTTTGATGACATAAAAGATATTCTTTTAATTTTAATTTGAAACTTGAGGAACTTCTACAATTCTTTATGGGAGGAGATATTGTTCCAGCATTTAGAAGCCGCATAGCGAAAGCTGCCTCTAAAAGCCGCCGACTTGTGCTGTGGGACGGAAAGTTGTTCAGAATATTTTCTCCCCTCACCAATTCTGTGCCTACTTGTCCACGATAGTTTATCATACAAGTAAGAGGGGGAGTAAGACTTAATGACACCAAATAGTAAGGCCGCCAAGTGGAGTTTACATCTAGCTTTCATTTTCTAAATGTTGTGTTCATTGAGGAAAGGCGTAACATGTCCCCTAAAGGGAACTTTAAAACAGAAACGCGCACAAGCATTTTGAAGTCTTTGGATCATTCTTTTAGTTTTGGACAGTAGTCGTTGGCCATAGACCGTGTCCGCATAATCTAACTTCGATAAAACCAAAGACTCCACAAGCAATACTCGCAATTCTTTTTGTATTTTTAATCAATGTATATTTTTGGTGTACAATATAGTCATCATCATCTCAGCGTTAATCCCAGTCGCATCCGCAGCCTTTTCAGCTTTGGAGTCTGGGGTTCACTTTACCAGTCCAACTGCTGATTTCGGCTAAATTTCGATATTTTCCGTGAAGCGACTGCCGTCTGACGATATCGAAGCATTGCGGTTAGACCAATTGCTGGATTTTTGAGGGCTTTAAGAACCCGTAACAACTGCCATTAGATGTTTGTATGGCAACCAGGACCAATGGCTTAACGTGCTTTCCGAGGCTCAATAATGGGGTAAATGGGGTACAATCATACTTAAATTATAAACGGGAAAGTGACTTTGTTTGTTTGTTTGTTCTGCTTTCACGCTATAACTACTGAACCGATTGCTTTGAAATTTTGCAGACGTAAAGTTAGAAGTCCGGATAAATAATAGGGTACTTTTTATTCCGGAAAATTCCCAAAGGAAATCTAAAAAGCGCGATATAACCGAACTCCACGTGGGCGGCGAAAGCTAGTAAAGTATAAATAAATAACAAAAAACAAAAAATTTCGACATGGCTGCGACATGCATTTCGACTGCCAATAGGGGTGTTTCCTGGGTAAAAAAAAAAATTATTCTATTTAGTCTGTCATTCAGATTATTGAAAAATATTGGATACGTATATCTTGTTTTATCAAATCAATAAAATTGACAAATATAAAAGACATCAAAGATCAGGAGTGGTGGCTCGTGACGTCACTACTCGCTAAAAAGTGTAGCGTGCAGTGACGTCACACGATTTTTCAACGCACTGTGTCGTCTTCATTTTTTGTTTATAAGAAAAAGAAAAGATACGTGTCTAGTATTTTATGGAAAACTGACTGATGGACTAATTAGTTTTTTTTAGTCAACTACCCTATTATTGCACATAATCGGTAAGTTTGGTTTCTTCTAATTAATACAACTCTTAAAGAAGGAAATAAGTTTAGCGGATTATCATTACATAATTCCCTGAATTTTTATATCTCTATATTGCTTAATAATTGTCACTAGTAAATTAAAATATAGCAGGCTAGCCTTTACTTAGTATTATCGTGAAACCATGAAAGAAAATTAAGTCATAAAAGTTTTATTAACAACATTGCCATTTTGCCAAATTACAAAGCCCGAGCAACCAGCTAGAATTAACTAGTTTCTAGCATTTAAAATACTTTGGATACAGCTAACGTTTAATAGCTTTAATTTTATAAATGGCTTGCTAACACAGTTAATAAATTAGATAGCGAAAATAAAGCTTATTCTGTAACTCAAGGATAGATTATGCCGCCAAGCGATTCGTCGTGTTCCAGCATGATGTTTGGTGAAGCCGTACGGAGACGGGTCTGCGCACCAGTTGTATCGGGAGTTTGGTCATGGAGGGTCTCCAAATCTCTCTCTGGCGCTGCATCGTTGGTCATGTTGTTGGGTTTAACATTGCTTCACCTCGTTCAACTGCCGTCTTGCTTCCTATTCACTCTGTTTTTTTGTTTGAGTGAATAGGCTCTGAATAAACTAGCGCGCTTTGCCATCAACGATTGTATCACTGCTTACTATCAGGCGGAATTGCCGTCAAGCGCTAGTTTATAGTTATAAAAAAAATATATCTGATACAGGTAACTGAAGGAACACGGCCACCTGTGTTCCTTCAGTTACCTGTATGTAAAGGCGTGTCAGACTTTTACTCACTAAAACCCACGTTTCAGCCAGTAAAAGTATAACACTACTGCCACTACAGTGGATAACATCATACATAATTATCTGACAGACAGCAATGCGTTACGATCACTTATATTAATGCCAATAAAGAAATGGTTTCACATAGCTCTGAATTTAATACTATCAAATGCGGCGTTCCTCAGGGTAGTATACTGGGCCCGATTTTATTTCACCTCTATGTGAATGATATCATAGACGTGACTAAACATAAAAGCTTTCTTTTCGCTGATGACATTTCGATAATTGTATCTACTGACAAAAAAATGTAAATCAATAGTTAATCATGAAACAGATGTTAATAACACAATTGAATATCTTATAATTTGGTTCAATAATAATAATCTAACCATCTCTTCTTCTTCTTCAGCCTATAGATGTCCACTGCTGGACAAAGGCCTCCCCCAACGCTTTCCACGCTGACCGGTCTTGTGCTACCCGCATCCATCGGCTTCCCGCGACCTTCACCAGGTCATCGGTCCACCTTGTTGGGGGCCTCCCTACGCTGCGTCTTCCAGTACGTGGCCGCTACTCCAGAACCTTACTGCCCCATCGGCCATCGGTTCTACGAGCAATGTGCCCTGCCCACTGCCACTTAAGTTTAGCGACTCGCAGAGCTATGTCGGTGACTTTGGTTCTTCTGCGGATCTCCCCATTTCTGATTCGATCACGCAGAGCTAACCATCAATCTCGATAAATCCGTATATGTACAATTCAACAAATTTTATAACAACTTCACAATGAATATACCTAAACTTCAACAAGTAACACAAACTAAGTTTCTGGGAACGATCATAGACGAACATCTATACTGGAAAGCCCAAGTTAATAGTGTATGTAATAAAATTAATAAATTTGTGTATGCTCTCAGGCATATTAACGAACATCAAAATAGCTGTAATGTCCTATCGGGCTTATGTTAAATCCTTATTGCGATATGGACTTATCGTATGGGGTAACACCACAAAACTTAACACAGCATTTGTAGCTCAAAAGAAATGTGTTTGAGCTATTCAAGGTATTTCGCCGGACGAATCCTGCTGACCAATATTTGAAAAACTTGGTTTGCTATCACTACTCTCACTATATTTATATGAAACATGTATGTTTGTGCAGAAACACAAGTCTTTTTAAAACAGCGGCAGATATAAGCACTAAAAATCGCCGAGACCAATTTAGGCTTGTTTTAGGGGAAATCCCTCGATCAGCAGCTAAGTATAGTAAAAGCTGCTTAGCTATGGCCGTCCAAATATATACTAAAGTACCATGTGAGATTAAATTACTAAATAGCATATTGTTTAAAATTCCCTTGTATAAATGGCTAAATGACAATAATTTTTATAGTATGAAGGAATACCTAGAAAATAAAAAAATATTATTAACAATTTTACATGCTGTAGATATAAGCAAACCATGTATGATCTTACCTTTGTAATGTAACACCTTTACATACCATGTTTTATGTAAAAAAATGAATATGAATACGCCATTCCGCTTCGAACAGAGTTGGACAGGCTACTTGGTGACTTTACACCTAAAAACAGAAGGAAAGATTATGCTTAATCCATTTCAAACTAGCTTTTGTAATCTAACCTAACCTCGCATCGAATCTATTTTCGCATATATTTCGACGTTCAAAAATGCCTTGTCTGGCCTACTTGAAATCTATACTTATTAAAAAAGTAAAAGCTTGGTTAAATATTATGCCCGGAACTTCAAGTCAAACTTAAAAACAAATCTTTTGCTTTAATAGTCTAAGTTTTGAGGCTACTTAGCACCACGCTAGGGCCTTTACGAGCCGAGCAGAAAGGAAAAATCCAGGGCAGAAGCTTTCAAACCATTTTGTATGCTATTTGGGATATTTATACGTTCAAATCTTTGTAAGCGCATCCACGACACAGGGTTAAACCCTAGGGTGGGGTAAACACTAAAAATTACTTTTGTGTCGTTGCGTGCGTTTACAAACATATAAACTCACATTCACAAACAGTCAGACCCGAAACAAATACCTGAAGGCAATACATATATTTGCTCAGTGCGGGAATCGAACCTGCGATATGCAGCGCAGCAGTCGCTTACTCAGCCACTGCGCCAACCGTGTCATTCATTACAATGATACATTTTATATGGATTTTTTTTCCTCTACGAACAAAAAAAAAAAAAACATTTAGAATTCAGTTAGATAAGAGCTAAAATACAAATTTAGCTAACGATGCCATTTTTATAAAAATAATTTTATTTCCACGTATAAAAATAAAAGTTTTAGACTGTCTAATTCGAAATAATTGTATTGTGAGCTTTCAAAGTAAAAGCGTAAAAATCGATGACAGTTAATAACATCTGTCCACTGCATGCGCTATTATAAGTGGCGGCATTACCGCTACGGCGTAGCTGACGTAGTCGCTACGCCAGGTACACTGTCGTAGACACTTAGCCCATAAATGATTTGCTACGCCACGAATTATTCTTATTGAATGTTGTTGTTACGTAGTGGCTGTTATTATTGGTTATGGGTTATTGACATCTGTAACGTTATGTTAAAAGTGTGGTTTTGATAAACTAATACTCTACTTTTGATATACCTATACTAGCTGCGTCAGCTGCGGTTTCACCCGCGTAGGTTTCGATGTGTTTTTGTATATGCTCCGCTCCTATTAGCCGCATCGTTATATGGCCCAAAACCTTCCTGGATAAATGGGCTATGCAACGCAAAAAGAATTTTTCAAATCGGACCAGTAGGTAAACAAACAAACAAACAAACTCTTCAGCTTTTTATATTGGTATAGTAGTAGTAGTAGTATTAGCGGACCCCGGGCTCTAACGCGAAAGCTGCGGATGCAACAGGGATAAACGCTGAGATGATGGTGATTATGATGAATATATTTTGAATTGATAATTTTGTTCCCAGACAAAATACTAACATAAACCATTTTTTTATCATTTACTGGATAAAGTTACGTACTAATATAGCACGTTATAGCTTAATTATAAAATCATCTCCATATGTTGAATAAACCAAAATCCTCCAATACCCAACTGCCATCAATACAATTAAGCCGTCAATACCTCATTCCATTGCATTTAATCCAAGGCAGGCAGCTCCAATTACCTGCATTAGATGTGTAGACATTGGGCAGTTATTGATATGTCAAACTGATTGGCTCTCACAACAGCGGCGGGTCTAGCATTGCTAATCATGTCATATCACACAGTGAGTCAATGTTTTCAACAGCATGCCCATATTGTCAAAAGTAATCTAGTGCTTGATCCCAATCCCGCCTAATGGTAAGTAGTGATGAAATCGTTCATGATAAAGCGCGCTAGTTTATTAAGAGCCTATTGCGACCTCTGTGGCGGAGCGGTCTACACGCCTGCCTGCGACGTGGAGGCCCCGGGTGCGATCCCCGGCCAGGTCATGATGGAAAACGATCTTTTTCTGATTGGCCTGAGTCTGGATGTTTATCTATATAAGTATCTATTATAAATATAGTATCGTTGAGTTAGTATCCCATAACACAAGTCTCGAACTTACTTTGGGGCTAGCTCAGTCTGTGTGATTTGTCCGTATATTCACTCTAGCCCTGAAGACACTTAAATTATGGTGAGACGAGCTTCAACGAGCATTCTATAGAACAAGCGTTTCGCCTCCTCCTTTATACCACGTACATCGAGGGACTGGAATAATTTGCCAGCGGCGGTGTTTCTGTCGGATTACAATTTGAGTGTCTTCAAGGATAGAGTGAATAGGCTCATAATAAACTAGTGCGCTTTACCGTCAACGATTGCGTCACTGCTTACCATCAGGCAGGATTGCGGTCAAGCGCTAGTTTATAATATATATATAAAAAAAAAAGACGGAAATACCGCCGCTGGCAAATTGTTCCAGTCCCTCGAAGTACGCGGTATTAAAGACGAAGCGAAACGCTACGTTCAGATCGTTGTGGTGTCAACAACGTAAAGATGGATACTCGCAGTACGACGGGTTGTCTGATGATGGAACAGAGACAGGGGAATTAAGTCATGCAATTCCCTCGCACACTCTCCAAAATGCATTACAATTATGAAACAACAATTACAATTATGTTGATTACAATTGAAATTGAATTTACAATTATGTTGATGTTCAATTTAATAAAATATATCGGACCTCATCAGAACTTAACTTTACCTGAGGATTGAATTCGGCCACGGCTTGTTCGAAAGCGATACCGATGTACCTGGTGCACAAGCGAGTGAAGGAACATGGGTGAGTTTTAGTCAGTAAAAATCTGACACGTCCTTTTGGTCTGCCCAGAGCGGGAGATCACTAGATGAAATCCAACCCAAAAAATTAAAAGTTTTAATCCATGCTGCCATGCTGACTCATCATCTCAGCGTTAATCCCAGTCGCATCCGAAGCTTTTTTCAGCTTTGGAGTCTGGGGTCCGCTTTACCAGTCTAACTGCTGATTTTGGCTAAACTTCGATATTTTTCGTGAAGCGACTGCCGTCTGACCTCCACAACTCGAAGGCGTTATCGAAGTATTGTAGCTTGATCAATTGTTGGACTTTTTGAGGGTTCCGAAAACCCGTAACGACTGCCATTAGGCGTTCGTATGACCGGGACCAACGGCTAAACGTGCTTTCTCAGGCACATGCAGACCAGTGCAAATATCCATATTCATGCATACAAATATTTGCACTGCGCGGGGATTGAACCTCCCGCTCTTAGCGTAGCGGCCGTGTTCGCGTTCACTACCGCTACGTCACGGAGGCTGCCATGCTGACTGTATGCATGAAATAATGTTTTGCGAACCTCTGTGCCTGTACCAGTCTGATTCATTGATTGAGGTAGGACCCCGCGCTACATCGTGCTCCGCTGGTAATAATTAATGCATCGCGTTAATTATCCAATGGATTGACGTCTTTGAATTCTTGGTGTAGTTGCTCTGATGAAACTATCGATATACTTAGTTGTAGGTTGTGAACTATGCAGTTTTGATGGCTTTTGGCTCGGTGTAATCACTCACATACTTTGAATGGCTAATATAATATTTAGAGTGAATAGGCTTTTAATAAACTAGCGCGCTTTACTATCAACGATTGCATCACTGCTTACCATCAGGCGGGATTGCGGTCAGGCACTAGTTTATAATTATAAAAAAAAAACATCTACGACCAAGCTTTTTGGATCCCCGTCTGCACTTTGTCCGGGCTTTTCTTTTTTGGGGTGGGAATCTTCAAATGACTCTTATCGCTCTGGGCGGCGGGGAAGGGCGTGTCAGGCTTTTACTGGCTAAACCCACCCGTGTTTCTTCACTTGCCTGTGCGACGGCCAGGGCCACGGTTTCTTTTTTAACCAACCCGCATCCCTAACCCAGGATGCATCGGTCTTCGTTGACCCCGTCACGATGTGCTGACATCTCTTTGAGGAGCGCGCATGAAACACAACGCGCTGTCGACTCAGGCCTGGTCCTTAATGAGCGGCGAGCTGCCCACTGCTCTCCGCCCGCAGACTTTGATTAAAAAGTAAAATGCAACGTCGTCCGTGTCATCATCTGCCTAATCTTTCCCCGACTAAGTTGGGGTTAGTTTCCAGTCTAACCATCCAGTATTTTACATGAAGCGACGTTGACTAATCTGACCTCCACAAGCCAGTAACTGTTTTATACCATACCCCTTCCTGAGACTGGTTGTGACTTGTGACGTCTATCAAAGAACCACAAAAATGGCCACCAGAACAAACATCTTCTTGACCGCAATCCCGCTTGATGGTAAGCAGTGATGCAATAATTGATGGTAAAGCGCGCTAGTTTATTAAGGGCCTATTTACTCTGGCCTTGAAGATACTTGAATCGTAGTGCGACGGAAAGACCGCCGCTGGCAAATTGTTCCAGTCCTTCGATGGACGCGGTATAAAAGAAGAGGCGAAACGCTTCGTTCGAGTGTTTGTACTGTCAACAACGTAAGAGTGGAAACACGCCGTATGACGGGTTGTCCGATGATGGAACGGAGATGGGAGAATGGCGGCAAGCATAATTTAACCTGAACGATAACCCAGGCGGCTTTTAGGTTACTGAGTAGATTTGAATAAAATTTTGCATACAGATAGTTTAAGGTCAGAGTGACTACAATGGATATTACACTTATTAAATGACTGTTTGTTTCAAAAATCTTCACTGGAATGTCTAGTTCTAAGACATGAATTTCCGAAACGTTGGTGCGCCATCTTCGACGTAAGTCAACAAGGCTTATGTTCCCACGGGATGGGTACATAAACGGTTGAAATAGCGGTGTGCTGCTGGCACTACATAAGTCCGGAATTAGTCAGATTTGTCTGGGGAACTAAGAATACTTGCCAGCTAGAATCTTGAGAGAAAATACTTCTACTAGATTAAATATCACATCTAAATACTGAAGCCAAAATAAATAAGCCTCTTAAGTTGTGGCAAACTACCACAGGTGATTTAGAGACTGGTTAAGTTGTTAGATTGAACGCATAAATTAATAATAAGCGACAGTGTACCTGAAAGTCCTCCAAACTCGGCAAAAATTCTTCAAGATTAAGGTAGAAGGTATAATATGTATTCATATTTTCATAAAGAGAGATGGTAGGCTTAAATGTTTTATTATAGAGGAAGATTCACCGTTTTCTATGTTTTTCTGCCCATCTTTTAAATTGTCTTGCCATTAATACTGTGCCCACAAAATACATCCCTCGACTGCTCATCGCCTGATAAGAAATCAGGCGATGAGCAGTTGAGTCTGACAAAAACCTAAACCGATTTTCTTTTGACATCCTACAGCAGCCACATCTGCTATTTTCACGGAAAAATATCTGTTTCCGATTTTACATCCTGTATCGTTCCCTAACGACCACACTGAAATCACGAACATTTTCACTATGACCTGTCTGAGGTGATGGAATTTTAATGGAGAACGCCTCAAGCTACTTAGTCAAATGACATCGCTGGAAGTTTCTTACTAAACTCTTGGGAATTACCTACGGAATACATAATATCTGCCTTTTAGTACGGTGGTGATAAGCGTGATTTCTGAGCGTTTCTCTTGGGTTCAACTCACGGTTATTGATGACACGATTGGCGCAGTAGTTGAGCAATAGACTGCTTCGCCACGTGTCTCGGGTTCGATTCCGCCACGGGAAAAAATATTTGTATGGCCTACAGGTAGTTGTTCCCGGCTTGGTTGTTTGTGTATGCGAGTTTAAATGTTTATAAACGCAACCACGATGCAAGAGTAGTTCCTAGCGTGGGGCAAACTTTTCATTAAAAACATAAAAACGAAAACTGCAATTAAGTTTGAACTTGAACCCTTGTGATTCAGATATGAATGTGGTTGGAGCAGTATTGCTTTTAGTGAAAAGACCGCTCCTTGAGTACCTTCTTAAATCTTTTTCCTTTTGTATTTCATTGTCACACTAAAAAATTATAATTACTATTAATTTTGTATAACTTATTTATTATATTTTGTATAATGTAGGTAACATTGATATCTGAGCACATCGTAAAGGAGCATATGTAGGTAAATACTAACAGCCCCAAAGGATCGATTGACGATAATACTCTACTTGACAAGGTCGGTCTTTGAATGGGTGACACTCCAATACATATTATCAAAAGCTCCGTTCCTCTTAAAACAAACCGTTTGACCCCTTGGACCGTCGGTTCCGGCTGGTGCTTGTAGATCTTTGACAGCCATTATGTATACTCGAAGGGCGTCACTAAGGAATATAAAACAAAAATTACAAATCTACTTCCATATATATATTTCCCTTCTAACAAATCAATACTGGAGTTGCAGGAAGAGTTATTACAATTAACAGTATTACATCTGGTAACAAGATTTGGTCTAACTGCAATGCTTCGATATCGCCTTCGGGTTGTGAAGGTCAGACGGCAGTCGCTTCATGGAAAATATCCGTATAAGTTTAGCCAAATGAACAGTTAGACTGGTAAAGCGGACCCCAGACTCCAAAGCAGAAAAAGCTTCTAATGCGACATCTGGTAACAAGATTGGAAGTTACTGGACCTACAAAGGATCGTGTTTTGGTTTCAATGTACTTTCTTTCTTTCACATGGAAATATTTCCTCGATATATAAATTGAAAATAGACGCACGTTAGGTATATTGAAATTGAAATACGGAGTGAAACCGCGAGCAAACATTCCCAAATAATGAAGAGGTTGACTTAGAGTGGCCTGCAGGCGATGTACTCTTGGTGTGCTGGAGTGGACGGATGCCTGCACCAGATGTTTACTTAGCGCTATAGACTTGCTCACCGGCCGGTGGCGGTTTTGGATTTCGCTTGCTTGATGTTGTTCACCAATCAGGGTGACGGAGAGAGAACAAAAGTATACTGACGGGTGAATGGAAAAAACTTCTTGCGTTTTGTTCGTTCTCTATTCCTTTTTTTTTGTTGGCATGGGAAATCATCAAATGAATTCTCCCGCTCTGGACGGAGCGGAAGGGCATGTCAGACTTTTACTGACTAAAACTCACCCGTGTTTTTTAACTTGCCTGTGCGACGGCCAGGGCTACGGTTTCTTTTTTAACCAACCCGCAAACCTGACCCAGGAGGCATCTGTCTTCGTGGACCCCGTCACGATATGCTGACATCTCTTTGAGGCGCGCGTGAAACACAACGCGTCGTCAACTCGGGCCTGGTACTTACCGGGCGGCGAGCTGCTCACTGCTCACCGCCCGCAGGCCCACGCCTACGGTGGCTGGGAGTACGATGTCGTCTCCCGACCAGGGCGTCTCCTGCGGCAGCTAGTAGCGTGAGGGCGCTGGGATTCCCGCTGCCTCACGCGCTCTGCCTCCTCCTTTGCCAGCATCACTGCTTCGCAGAAGGAGGTGATGGCCTGCCATGCACTCTCGCTCCGGACCATGGCCTTGACCAGGGTCAAACGAGAGAGATCGCCGTTACGAGTACACGGCAGTGGTCTACCCAAGCCGGGCAGACTTCCACCGTACGCTCCACCGTGTCCTCAGGGCGATCCACACAATGGTGACACCCTGGCGTTTCCTCCCGCCTTATACGGAACAGAAACCTCTGTCTTGTCGTAAATAATTACATTGTTTCCGCGTTTGCAGTGAAACGCAGGCTGAACCCTATGAGATTTATCAAAATAATGTACTAAAATTGTACACATTAAAAAGATCTACAAAAAAGTCCGCGATGGTATATGTCTATCTCTTACGGATATACCACAATAACATTTTGTTGTCATTTACTTTTTACAATACAGCATTAATCCTTATGCAATTTAATACCTTAAATATATTGTTGATTTAATATAGATCTGTACAGCATATGATTTAAATGGATATTTTCGAAGATATTACAGATTCAAAAATTGTGGGAAGTAGCCGGCGGGGGTGGCTCCGTGCCGGAACACTATGTTTTTGTATACAACGACATTCACAGTTTTTGTGTAGTGTATTTAGTATCAACAATGCACACGTGCGAAACCGGGGCGGGTCGCTAGTTATACATAAATGTGGAAGTTGGGATGTATGTTTACTACTATTTCACACAAAAACTCCTAAACGAATTGGGATGAAAATTGGCACACAGATAGCATATAACCCCGATCACCATACAGAATAGTTTTATCTAAATATTCCCACGGGACCGAAACTTATTCGAGTGAAACCGCAGGGCTGAGCAAGTATCATCATGCATACATACCATGTTGTGTTATATTTGTTCGTTAGTGTGTAAAGCCCAGTTTTATGTAACGTTCCGTGTTCTGACGTCATTTGCACGCACTCTATGTAATTGTAGTGGTTCAATGTTGCTAGAAAATTATGTAAACTGATGTATAAACTTCCTTGGTGACGTCATTGAGTACGGTTGTGCTGTTCGATTGATTATTTTGTCCTGTAGGCATAGTGATATGGTGAGGAGTACAAATGTGTTTACTTGATGGATATAGAATATGAAGCATAATTTCCCAGTAATTTTGATGATTTTGACTGAATATTATACCTCAATACTCATTTTATTACCTCAATTTTTCACCAAGACTTATCAACTCACTCACATAGCCAGGCAAAGGCAGCGGTCCGAGGGACCGAGTTGTATCATACAATAGAATACTCTTTATTATTTACACCATATAGATTCATCATCTCAGCGTTAATCCCAGTCGCATCCGAAGCTATTTCAGCTTTGGAGTCTGGGGTCCGCTTTACCAGTCTGACTGCTGAGTTTGGCTAAACTTTGACATTTTCCGTGAAGCGACTGCCGTCTGACCTCCACAACCCGAAGGCGATATCGAAGAATTGCAGTTAGACCAATTGTTGGAATTTTGAGGGCTCCAACAACCCGTAACGACTGCCACTAGATGTTCGTATGGCAACCGGGACCAACGGCTTAAAGTGCTTTCCGACGACTAGACCAGTGCAAATATTCATATTCATGCATACAAATATTTGCACTGCGCTGGGATCGAACCCGCGTCTCCTTGCGCAGCGGCCGCGTTCGCTACCGCTACGCCACGGAGGCACACCATATATATTACAGGACATAATTATAAAGATTTTACAGAGGGTGACAATGGGCGGTCTTATAGTTAAGAGCGTTCTTTTACAGGCAATTTCGTCATAGTGAGGAGAAACCTTCCCAATTTCTCCTATTTTCGCCTATTCTTGATAGTAAAACTCATAATGCTTTCATCAAAATGACTACAGGTTCGAAAGCAACCGCAAAACTAAAATTACGTTTAGTTTGATGTGTATGCGGTTGGAAAACCATTTGTCTCGAAACCTCAAATTCCTTTGAACTAACCATATTTGATTGCCTAGTAGGTACGATTTATGATTAAATGCTAACATCAAAGTTCTAAAGTATGGCTTTTAGTTCTACATTTCCCATTTAGTACCAATCTATGCTAATATATACAGCTGAAGAGTTTGTTTGTTTGTTTGAACGCGCTAATCTCAGAAACTACTGGTCCGATTTGAAAAATTCTTTTTGCGTTGGATAGCCCATTAATCCAGGAAGACTTTGTGCTATACAACATCACGCTGCAACCAATAGGAGCGGAGCATAATTAACTCCACACGAACAAAGTCGCTGGCGGCCGCTAGTATTGAATACATTTGGACAGAACCTCTCTTCAGACCGTCCTAACTGTAGAACTTCAAGTTGTCAGGTAGTGCAGAGATAAGTAATTACTTCGCACACAAAAATTTGACAGATTTTGAAATTTATTTTTTGACAACCTATTTATTGAAAAACATTATGACAATAAAATTTTAAATTAAATTCCAATAATAGTGTTTGTAATGTTTTTTTCCTGTATTTCTATTCGTGACTCTAATATTCATATCTGTCGCACCTTCCTGATTCTTAGAGCTCAAGCTCCTTGTATAGTGTGAAGCTTATTGAGTCATCCTCCAGCTTTTAGTTTCCAAGATTCGTCTCTCATAAATTACACACTTAGGCATAAAGTACTGACACAACTCTTGCATAATATTAATACATTACAACACTTGCCATTTTGCAATTCTAGACACAATAACTGTCACAATAAAAGCAAAACTAATTTGGCGCATGTTGGGCGAACTTACGTTAAATCGGGCGCTTCGTAAAGTAGGTAGCCACCACATATATAGCGTAAAGCGATTATTGAGGATTCTCTTTATATATTCTGCATTTTTTTGATTCTTGTTTGTGTTTTTGTAAAATATTACGTATATTTTCTTTTTCTTTCACTTTTTTTAACTGTTGTACTGGTCTCACAAATAATTATTTGCTGTATGTAAGAGACGCCATTACGTCGGTGCCGGCTGAAAACTAGCACTAGGGCTCTCTTTTGCCTATGCTATGACGGAAATAAGTCTCAGACCCACGTCGCTCAGCATTATGCTTTAACCCTATGGTTAAAGCATATTGCTGAGCGACGTGGGTCTGAGACTTATTTCCGTCAACCATTTCTTATTTTGTTGTACGATTTTGTATTTTTTTGCGTCTGTTTTTGTCATTCTAGATGCATACCAATTTTATATAGGTATTGTTTCCTTTAAGATATTATGTTGGCTCATCTTCATCATCGTGTTACGTCATGATGTCTGGTGAAGCCGTACAGAGGACCGATCTTAGCAGTTATGTTGCGATTTGTGCCGGGTATGATGCACCAAATGTTGTTGTGTCGGGAGTTTGGTCGTGGAGGGTCTCCAGATCAATGTCCCTCTGGCGCAGCATCGTTGGTCGTGTTGTTGGGTTTAACATTGCATCACCTTGCTCAACTGCCGTCTACCTTCCTATGCACTCAGTTTTTTTTTTAAGTGAATAGGCTTAATAAACTAGTGCGCTTTACCACCAACAATTGCAACTCTGTTTACCATCAGACAGGGTTGCAGTCAAACACCAGTTTATAATTATTAAAAAAAAAAAACAACTAATGTCAAAATTACTTTTTTATCAGTACTTATCCACTTGAACGTTCCGATGTGACAGCTAGGAATGCGTTGTACGTCCGAGCGCACGATCAGTATCAAGCCGCGCCGAGCGCTCGTAAAATCCTCGTTATTTTCTTCTTATTCTTTAGCAGAAGTCTATTTAATTACTTAATATGAACAATTTCTTCTTCACGGATTCATCACCATCATCATTTCAGCCGAAAGACGTCCACTGCTGGACATAGGCCTCCCCCAAGGTTCCCTACGACGACCGGTCCTGCGCCTTCCGCATCCAGCGGTTTCCCGCGACCTTCACCAGGTCGTCGGTCCACCTTGTCGGGGGCCTTCACGGATTATTTTGTCATATTTTAAGATATTGTATCAAACAAAAACTTGACGAAAATCCGGCACACAATGAGCAATGAGCAATAATTTCATTGTCCACTTTAACACTCGCAAAGTCAACTTATCAGACATTGGATACAAAGTATTTATACATATTCAGAAAGAACAAATCTTGATAAATATTTTAATATGTAACACTAATAAAAATACATAATTTATTACTCTTATTTTAATCGCAGAACTCATTGCCACTGTACAAAACTGCAGTCACCGTTTTTAAACAAACTTTTTTTCCGATGTTAGTAAGTCTGAAGAAGCGTTCGCCCTGCAATAGGTAAATTAAGTCGGCCAGTATTATGTTATCAACTATAGCTGATAGGTGGGACAGTCCCATACTGGAAAATTGAGTACGCCTACATGTCACTGTGGCGTAATAATGAATAGTTTGTGTTGTTATTCTGGTGGATGTATTTACTAACACTAGTTTCTAATCCATGAGTACATTATTAACTAAATGGACTACACGGATGGGTCAGAAATAAAAGATTTTGTTAAGATTTGTTTTCATTATTATAATCATAATTATTTCAGCCGAAAGACGTACACTGATGAACATAGACTTTGGTATTCCATCCAGAGGTACTCTTAGCAATATGATCGCCCATTATATTACTCTTAGTAAAATCTTCATATTTATGTTCCTGTTATTTATGGTATACATAAAAAAGAGTATTCTATCCTATAGACCTCGGACCAAGAGTAGGGATGTATCCAAGGTATGAAAATCAATAAAATAATTAGTCCGGCTTATAGATAATAAAAAAAATTAAGACCCGAATTTTTTATTTTGTCGAAACTACCAAAAACTGCTGAGATATGGCATATTAAAGTTACGGAGTGGGGGCTAATTACGTCACGCCGTCGTATATTTTGTTGGACGGCGTGACGTCATGCTACATTTCAAATCATTATATCTTCCTAAGTATTTGCATAAAAGAAAAAATAAAAAATACGTGTTAAATATTTTTTATAAACCTATCTGACGGCCCTTAAATTGTTTTTTAGGATACAACCCAGTTGTGTGTGTTAAAGCAAATGACTGATTTATTTTTAAGTGAAGTCTTTAAGTGCGGCCCTAAAACGTGTAAAAGTGGTACACTAAAACTTGACCTTAATTGGACTTTTTTAATGGGTATGGTTTACGTAATTGTATTAATAATTTAGTATTTCTTTGGCAATGACCTAAGCCTCTAAACGATATGTAATTATGCTCGTTTGAATAATAAACCGCGTTTTTTTGTGTTTTATACTTAATTAAATGTAGGTATCTCCTTAATTTAGGCATATATGTATTCACTCGGTCATTTAATGACAATGAAGCTTCTTAGAAATATTAAGAATTATTTAATTTTATATATTAGTTGTCGGTTTTTCAAATAGGTTTGAGTTACATTATGATATATGCATAAGTACATGCGGTTTGTTGGGCAGGTCATCTCAAAGCTGTAATCATATAATGTTTGGAGTTCAAACGATACCATTGTGTCTGAGTTTGTATCTGCACTTCTTTTCAGGGATCAGTCAGTGAGGAAATGCCGGCACCATCTAGTTTGAGGACCAACAAAATTATGAAGTGAATATTGAAACTGTGTTTTAACAGACTTACTTCTATTTTTTTTTCACATAAAACTCAGTAACCAGACCGATTACACAAAATTTGTTTTATCAGATCGAGTTAGGCAGTAATTTTACATCTGTTTTGTAGCCCAGTGAACTTGGAACAATTTCCATAGTGACCTAACTTTAACAAAGTGACATGTTTGTTCTAGACGGAACTGACATTAGGCCTCGCCACTTTTATATGTTAGTTTTTCAAATTGATCTCCTGCATATTAGAATATGTTGCTAAAGTCCGAGTGAAATGCAGGGTAAAAATTATTTAATATGTGGGAATTATAATCTTTTTATTTGAAAGTTCTTCTAGAAGCCTTAATACACAAATTAATAATTAGATTCTTTTCTTAGAGTGTCGATACATCGTGATAATAAAACTGGGGTCCTTGTCTGCTATTACAATAGTCTCAGAATGATCGATCAGTGATCTCATAATGATCGATTTTGACAAGTTTCATATACGGCTAACAAAATGGCATCATGATTTTTCAGCGGTCAATCACTGACACTCCACTCCTTATTATTAAATGTTAAAATTGAGTAGTAGTTTTTAGAAAATTATTTCTACTTACGGATTTTATAATATTGGCAATACGGCAATGTCATTCTGATACCATTCCATTACGAGGCAACTGACCGATATCGATCATAATGAATTTATCAGATTATGAACTTTTTAGCACAATGACAATGGAATGAAATGAGCAGATCTGGTCAATCAGCGCAGAAACTCTGCTTACTCAGGGGTCGCTAGACATATAGTGGCTTTGTAGCTAGCGCAAAGAGGCTCTTTTCATATAAAAGTATGTAAATGAAAAAAGAGGGAGGGTTCATTGGACATCAAAAAGCGTCCACATTGCTCAAGGAAATTGAAGGAAAAGTGCTCAAAAGGGTGTCAGTATTGCCACGTTGAGTCGCAAACCTGAATCTTTAACTCAAAAATGGGTCAGCCCCCATGTCACGTGAAGAGTCGATCAACCACTTGGCGATGACCCGAAATACCCAATGAACATTTGTACGCCATAGATTCAAAAAAATCCAACGTGGCAACACTGACACCAGTGTTGCCACGTTGGGTCGCAAACTTGATTCTTTAACTAAAAAATGGGTCAGCCCTCATGTCACGTGAAGAGTCGATCAACCACTTGGCGATGACCCGAAATACCCAATGAACACTTGTACGCCATAGATTCAAAAAAATCGGTGTGCATTTTCATCGAGATGAACAAAAAACCTAAACAGGATTTCTATAAAAGTCAAATATTTAATTTAATAGAAACTTTTCGGTGGCACACAAGTCTTAAATTTATGAAACAAGACGCGTTTAACTTGTGGGAACCCAGAGTAATAGTATAAGAGTAAAAAATAAGTTGTGGATGTGTGCGTACGAAATAAAAGATCCAGGCAGAACATAAAAAGATTTTTTTCTTATTGTAGAACTATCAAAATGAAATCCATTGCTACTGATATAGTGTGTTACTCAGTTAACCTTCTGTATTAGGTATTGAAACAAATAACAAAAATAAGAATCAATCGCCCTTAACACTAAAGTTAACGAAAACATAGACTATTCAAATGAGTTTAAATTCCAACAACCAACTAATATATCTAAGGCGAGGTTCACATGCACGAATAGACAGCGCAACCTTACTAATTAGCGGGAAATCGCTAAAAGCCGAGAATTATCACTACCAATCAGCAACAAGTTGAAACCAGTTTCATTGTAAGGACTAGAGAACTGCTGATTCGAACGTTAAAGTAATTACAATAGATAATGCCGTTTGAACAAGAAATTCAATCAGGTTTGTTATCGCAACTGCCATTACAACACTTAGTTTTGGCGTAATTAATTAACATTAACAATGGTGGATTATTATAATTAATTTTGGGAATTCAAATTGAATAATCCCTAGAGGAGATATACCTAATTTTGTTTGTTTTGTCTGCTAATATAATACCTTATATCTAACTGCATAATCAGCCCCATATTCCCACTCTTGGCAGACAGGCCTCCTCTTGGTGAGAGGACGTGGGCCGTAATCTACCACGTGGACCCAGTGCGGGTTGGCAGATGTCACATGACTTCAAGATTTTGCTTATAGGACATGTCAGTTTCCTTACGATACTTTACCGTTTTGAGAGCAGTGCTCTCTCTCTTTTTATCTTTTCCTTTCTGATTCTTTTTGCTATATACCTAATTTTGTTTGTTTTGTCTGCTAATATAATACCTTATATCTAACTGCATAATCAGCCCCATATTCCCACTCTTGGCAGACAGGCCTCCTCTTGGTGAGAGGGCGTGGGCTGTATTCTACCACGCGGACCCAGTGCGGGTTGGCAGATGTCACATGACTTCAAGATTTTGCTTATAGGACATGTCAGTTTCCTTACGATACTTTACCGTTTTGAGAGCAGTGCTCTCTCTCTTTTTATCTTTTCCTTTCTGATTCTTTTTGCTTGACTGTAATCTCTGCCGCAACTCACAAGTCGTAAATTAGATCTAAACTAGCTGTGCCCTGCAGTTTCACCCGCGTAACTTTCGAACCGAAAGAGCTCAGTTGATATAAAATAAGCACCTGTTAAACTAATGGGAACAATATGTATGTTCGCGTTTGTTTCCATTTTCGCATCATTTTTTGTTCCTGCTCTGCTCCTATTGGTCATAGCGGGATGTTTTATAGCCTATGTCCTTTCTCAGGCTCTAGACTATCTTAGTGTCAAATTTAATTACAATCGGTTCAATAGTTTTGGCATGAGGCCGGACAGACAGACAGAGATACTTCCGCATTTATAATATTTTGACTTTTGAAAAATTGACTTTTATTTAGATATTATACCTAAATAAAAGTATTTTTTTAAGCTTTCCACAGAATATAAAACTGTATTTATAACTATATTTTGCAAGGTTTTAGAAGAAAATATGATTTCGTTGGAATAAATTGCACTTGCAGTGCAATCAATGGTGACCTAGTGATAAGCACGTTTGTATAAACCCTACTACGAGCTGTTACGGCCCATTCCCTCTCACAGATAAAGAGAGATTGAGAACATTATAGGAAGCAAGATGACACTTAGATAGAGAAGCTGTCACTTTGTCTCATGTTGAGCGTCCAATTGGGTTTATCACAGTGAACTTCATTAATAAGTCATTATCATCATCAACCTTTTTATCGTCCCACTGCTGGGTACAGGTCTCCTCTCATACAGAGAAGGATTGAGCGTAATCACCACGCTTGCTCAATGCGGGTTGGTGTTTTAACCACTAGGCCACCATGACTTCACATTAATAAATATTCTTTTGTATTGTTCCAGAAGCGGCATGGCATGAGCGGTGGGGTGGGCGCGACATGCGGCACGCGCCGCCCGCGCAACCCGCCGCCGTCGCACTCGCGCTCTCTTTGCTTTTGCGCTTAGTGAACGCCGGTGAGTACCCAGCTTTACCTTAATAAGCGTGTTAGTGCTCTACGAATTATATTTTAAACTAGGGGCCGCCAGCGGCTTCACTCGCGTGGTTTAGTTATGCTCCGCTCCTATTGGTCGCAGCGTGATGTTATATAGCCTAAAGCCTTCCTGGATTAATAGGTTTTCCAACGCAAAAAGATTGTTTTTAAATCGGACCAGTAGTTCCCGAGATTAGCGCGCACAAACAAACATACAAACAAACTCTTCAGCTTTATATATTAGTATAGATAAGGTATCATTGTCAGTTATTAACTGCATGGTTTTAGTAGCAATATTATTATATTACATAATACTTGAGCGGTTTTTAGCTAAATAATAACAGATTAGGTTAAGCTTCGCTTGCCGCGGTTACTGTGTGGATGGGTGACAATTTTGACATACCGAGACCCTCCGTGCCCCGGAAAGCACGTTTAGCCCGATTTTCATTCGTAGATCTATAACAGTCATTAAGTTTCGTCAGAAGTACGAAAGTCTGACCACCAAGTCTTGCCAAGGGGTATCGTATTACTCAGGAACTGGGTTTTGGAGGTCAGATAGGCAGACGTTCTATGTAAAATACTGGTATTCAGAATCCGGTTAGACTGGAAGCTGACCTCAATATATTTAGCTGGAAAAGGCTATGCAGTTGATACTATACACCATGATTTTTTAACCGTCTTACAACGGCAGCCCACACCATGTATCCAATGATTAGTTAACGTTCATAAAATAAAAATAGGTATTTATGAGATTTCATTAATTTAAAAATAAAAATGTTGTTCATTATTATCACGCGGTTAAAAACAATAAAAACACCCTGTCGCGAGCGCGCAGGTATCAATGTAGCGGCTCGCGGTCGAGGGGCGGGGCGTGGCGAGTTCATTCAACCAGCGCAAGATAGATTTCTTACTATCAGTGCGTAAGTCAGTTTGTAAATTAAAATCAACTTAATTCCAATTCTCCCTTCATACTTTTACGGGCTTAGGACCGTCAAAAACTTTTTCGTGTTAAAATCGAATCAAAGTGATGGACTGAGTACTTGGTCGGTACTCGGTGGGGTTTTTGATATTCGTACTCGGTATGAATGCCGAGTGTACTAACGCCCAAATTAGGGATCTTTTACGTAAAGGCATTACCTATGTCAACAATCACTGATCGGGTACGATGCGCCAAATGTTATTGTGTCGGTAGTCTGATCGTGGAGGGTGTCCAGATTAATCTCCCTCTGATGCAGCAGCGTTGGTCGTGTTATTGGGTTTAACATTGCATCACCTCGCTCAACTGCCGTCTTCCTTCCTACTCACTAAGATTTTTAAGTGAATAGGCTTAATAAACTTGTGCGTTTTACCATCAACGATTGATTATTTATTTACTATGACGCGCAAGTGAAAATTTGTTTGCAAACTATCAAGCGAATGATAGTTGAAAGGCGCGGGCGCGGGCCGGCCTCCCGACCGCAGTCGCGACCTGTTTGTACTTGTTCTCGCGCCCGAAATGGGAATTTGATTGACCATAGTTACCTAAGTACTTACGTTTCTTCCCAAGAAACATACGGCCGATTTCAATAACTTATCAATTTGCTAAATTGTCGTTGTAATTTAGGCAAAATTCCACCGAAATTGTTTACGCACATTTTTGTTCACAAACAAAAAATGTGTACAGATGATAGTACATCAAGCTACTACAATCTGTCAAATTTCTTTATTAGATTTTCAACTTTATCTTTAAAACACTAAGGCTCAAGGTTGATTGGGAATATTTGGCAGTTTCGGGTAGCTTGACCTACTGTCGTCCGTACCTACTACCTACCCGTCGGCGCGAGTCCACAACTAACATGTACCTATTTACGAGTGCGAACATTTTTTGTTACTGTTTGAGTGTTTGCTAGAACGAGTACTTTCTACATTGCCGCGCACCTGTGTTTCTGGCATATTTAAAGAATGGGAATAAACTGAATTATTTACAATAATTACTAATTTTGTCTTTACAAATGATCACTTTTTATTTACATGTATTATGTAGATAAATAGCCTTTACCTGTATCCGCAACTGCTATGCACGCTTTTGAATACTGTCTTTTAATTTATTTAAAGTCACTCTGTCTTGTTTCACTGTATCAAAAGTAGCAACTATTTGCTATTTTAATTGCGTGCGATTTTAAACTCTGCGTGCTCCTTTGAACTCATCACTAGTCCCTTTACTTCAGACCACACAAACAGCTGACAGGTACATCTTCCATTATCATATCTACGTAAGTTCCACCGCTGAGGGGCCACTCGATATTCGAGTACTGATAGTTTCTATCACTCATCATGAAGTAGGCAGACAACCTAATTAATCCTTGTGCACTAGGTACTCTACACTCGTACTAACGATCGACGTGTGATACCTAGTCGCCCGCGCACAACGTTTGACTTCCGGGGTTAGAACCCAACTGAACCCAGCTAGTTTTTAATTTTTTAGTTTCGCGCGCGCTGCGTTCCTTGCAAAAAATGATGAATGAGATGGGATTGACCAATAGAATTTTGCGCGGAGTGGGTATTGTGTCCGTTTGATATGTAAACATTATTAACAGGATGTTTCGTATTTCTAATGTATTATTTATTTTTCGTTGTACCTATTATCTTAATTAAAGGTAGAAAACAAATAATCGCGGCTAGGCGTATATAAGGTCGGATACAGTCCGTGAAACATTTTTGTAAAACGATTAAAATGTCATACTGTATAAATTGGTTGTATTGTATACATTTGATTTCGAGTTTTGTTTTTCATGTTTAAAGTGTAGGTACTTTAAGTTTGTATTTGCTTCGAGAACAAGATACTTCTGTCGCTATATAAGGCATGACATACAGCACGGATTTTTCAAAATGGGCAAAACTGCAGTTTTGTCTGTTACCGTATAAAAACCAAACCCAACGCCAACCCGCATTGAGCTCTCTCTATTAGAGGTGACCTGTGCCCAGTAGTGGGAAGATAAAAAAGTTGATGATGATTTAATGAAATTACCTGTCTTGACTATCATGGTATTCCACGTAAGAGTACCGTCCTCAGGGAGGTAACCTCGATCTGTACCTGACCTACTAACTTATACAACGTGTAACTTAAAGGGTATATACATAAGAAAGGCATGGCATCTTTACATGATATCAAACGATATTTGAAGGGTTTTTTAATCCTATCTCTTTATGTTAGGAAGTTATGAGGAAAAACACCGCCTGTGATAGGCTACTATCATGCTAGTCGCACAGAGATATTGAAGACATTTATCGGATTTTGGGAAGTAACGTGACGGGTAACGAGTAGTTATTAACGTATGTAGTGTGCTGCCACGTTTGTTATGATTTTATTTTAAGAAACACACAAAATTGAAAATTTGGTACCAATTTTTTGAGTATTTTATTTTGAGTTGAAACCCTTCCGATATCGTTTGATATCATCTAGAGATGCCATGCCCTTGGTATGTATATACCCTTTTTGTTACACGTTGTATAGGTACTTACTAACCTAACTTTATTCGATCTGTTGTGAATATTTAATGGCGGTCTTAGGACACAGCTGGTGGTTCCCTTTGTGTCACTTTGTGGAGATAGTGGCAATTTGGTCCTATTCACAATACTGAAAATAATTAGATTGCAAGCATTGAAATAATCAATGTGATAGATACAAGCTGGTCCATTTGCACGTGTCAACACGTGTAGCCAAAGCTCAACTTATTATAATGTCTAGGGGATCTGGCTCGCAGACCCAGTGTAGGTCCCTTTACTACATGTTGAATATCTTCTCTGACTTTTGTGTTTATGTGAATGCTGACAAAAACTTAAAGTAAACGGAACGCGGCCATAGTGGGACCGCGTTTTTGCGCCGAACGCAGAATGACGTGGCGAGCGCACTTCCTTTCAAACTGGCAAGCTAGCGAGTCATGGCCACCATCTTTTAACGGTCAGAAAAAAAATAATTAGTTTTAAGTATTTAAAGTAACTCCAGGGCGATTAGGCCTCAAAATTAAAAATTTATGAAGTTAGGGAGTTTGCCAGTGAATTGTGTCAACGTGCGCCTTCTAGTGATCTGGTCTGGTAGTCTATGAACTCTGCATCTGAAGGTTGGTGGTAGGCACGTTGCCGCCACCATACATTTATGATGTACACGTGCAATTGGATCAGCTAGTACCTATCAAATTGTGGGAGATCCGGCTATAAGGACCACAATAAATGTAAGATATCCCTACACTTACTAATATGATAACGATCGACCCATTATCATATCTTTGTTGACCCGTTGTTGGGTCTACTATAATATTAGAATGATAAATGTCCTCATGTTCCGCCGTAAATGTCCATTTAACTCTTATTTATTTTACATATTATTTGCAATAATAAGTGCAAATGCTGTGAATGTAGAATGTAGCTTTAAATTCCAAAGAACATTGTACAAACACAACTAAAAAACAGGGAAATTCTATTCAAAACTTTTCGTACTATTATTCACTTTCAATCAACCAAAGTCACCGACATAGCTCTGCGAGTCGCTAAATTTAAGTGGCAGTGGGCAGGGCCCATTGCTCGTAGAACCGATGGCCGATGGGGCAGCAAGGTTCTGGAGTGGCGGCCACGTACTGGAAGACGCAGCGTAGGGGGAGGCCCCCAACAAGGTGGACTAATGACCTGGTGAAGCTCGCGGGAAGCCGTTGGATGCGGGCAGCACAAGACCGATCAGCGTGGAAGGCCTTGGGGGAGGCCTTTGTCCAGCAGTGGACATCTATAGGCTGAAGAAGAATCAGACCATTTAATACCACTACTGATTATACTAAAATAAAACATCTAAACCCTGCTAAACGACTCATTTATTTTTTTATTTAAATATACTTTATTGTACACCAAAAATATACCTTACATGAAAGATACCTTCAACACTTTAAAATATGCAACGGCTGGCCTTGTTGCTAAAGCAATCTATTCCAATCAACCTTAGAATGGACAGAGATTTTCCTGGACATAAAGTAGGACTGCCGTTGGTGTAACAATTATACATACAATACAATAAAATACATACACAGATCCATGTTCAAAGGTATGCATATATAAATAAATACATGCTTCTTTGTATTATCACAATATTTTCTCAGGAAATCAGCACTTGTGGACTTTCGAAATTTTTTAGCTTCTTAATATTAGATCGAGAGCAGCGCAGTGGCCCAATTTTATCGGCCGCCACTTATAAGTTGTAGGTCATAGGTTCGAACCCCGTCAGGCGCTTTACTTTGTGTAAATTATTCCATCAACACTGCCTTGAAAACGGTGAAACCGGCATGTCTTACTCGTAAAGGCAGAATTTCGGAGACCTCTGACATCTATCAACCTGCACTCGGCCCCGCGTGGTAGATTACCCACTCCCTCTCACCGAGAGGAGGCCTGTGTCCCGAAGTGGGAAAATTATAGGTTTATTATGTATGTATTATGTAATAATAGATTGTAACTATAATACTTTCGATATAAGCCAACGGCTTTCTTTAACTAACTAAATTGCGAAGACTAACCTCTCCTCAATTTCCAGGCTCAATGGGCCCCGGTGTACCTGAGAACATTACCGTGACGTTCCTCAACCCCACCACGGTGAGGGTGTCCTGGTCCACCACGGCGGACCTGGTGGAGAAATATGACGTTACATACAAACCTTCAGACGCGAGGTAAGATCTACCATTGCAATTTACGACCGAGGGTTTCGCTGACTGAGTTTTTATTCTAAATGTAGCATATTTTGGAAGACCAGATGGATTTCTAATGATAACGTTTTAGTAAAAGTAAATAAAATGTGCGTTCACAGACCGACACCGCCGTATCAACTGTTACCATAAATTCAGTACCTACATGGTTTTAAATTTCTCTGCGATTAATGATTTCGCCGGGTATACATTCAAAAAACAGCAGTTTTTGTTTTCTATGACCGCCTAAATAGTTGATTCTGGTTGATTTAGAATCATGTACTGAATTTATAGTTACAATGATACCCTGCCATCTTAAATAACGCTTCAATAAAAAGTGACATACATATTTGTTGTGTACATTAATGTTTGCATGTAATTGTGATGTCAATTGTCGGGATTAGAAACTGAGAAATACATTCATCAGGCTCTAAAATCTTTGAAAAATCATTACAATTCGCTTTTGTGTTACTTGAGTCTGCGAAACTCCTCCAGTTGTGTGTTATCTGTTGTATTCTTTCTTGTCTGTCTATCTACCTGTCCATCTGTCTTTTCTCCTAGAGTTATTGTTGGTAGTATAGTATTAACTGATAAGAATTCTAGTCAGTAATGAGATACGTTTGCGCTTACATACGTAAATATATGTACTTATATATGTGAGTAGCACGTGGCGTCTCGATAACGTTCACTATGCAAACACATAGTACGTACTGTTAAACATTTACACTGTCGAGGTTATTTGCATCAGGAGTAAATTAGAAATCAGTTCGTTGAGTTAAACAATGTACAACTGAATTAAAACACATTATGAAAGCAATTTGTTCAGAATGGTAGTTTTTTTTCCAACAATTAATACAGATTAAGTAAATTACAGTCACAGCTCAAGAACGAAAACAAACCAAAATGAACGCAGTACCTTCTACGCTAAAGTCTCATACGTATGCGAGTATATTGTGAGTGCGTAGATAATTAATAAACAGTGAGTTATACATAATAGTTAAAATTTTGTAAATGTATGAGGATAATATTCTAACTAGGATGTTTGGCACTGTTCTTTAATTATCGGTACGAAAACGCGTGTGTTAGGATAGCAGAGTGTGGGGGTAATTAAATAATATTAAAGCAAACATTATAGGAGAAACATTATGTACATAGTTACTTATAACATTACACACTGGACATATTTAGAATCATCAGCAATATAAATTACATAAGACCAGGCATATAAGAATTATGTGCCTATAACGAATATTCAGAATACTTAACTGGTAGTGTGCTCGGTCCGACGGCTCGATGGAGACTGTCTACTAAGCGACGAGTCACCGTAGTTATAGAAAATGCCACTCTCAGAGTACCATCGAGCCGTTTTTATAATTTTATAAAAGTTATTCTACCCTCGGAATCAACTAAACTTAAGCAATCCACAATACAATACTTTTATTAGAATTATGACTCGTTATATATATAACACGTTCATATAAATTTTATTCATTTATCTACTACAATACTCTTTACATTGCAGGTTGTTCTTATTATTGGAATAAACGGAGCTGATGTACTTGGTTCTCGAAGTACCTACAAATATGTCTGCAGTCTCACAAAAAATAACGTTTGACATTGACCGCCGACTGAACAGTTCTTGATTCGAAAGAATAAGCAGAGATTATGAAATTCAAACAAGTTTCAGTGTTGTCAACCTGTCGATATTATTCAAATCTACTATTTAACAAACATTCTCTGTTAGATTAACAAATATCTAACAATTAAAATAACTCATCGCTCGGTCAATTCTGACAATATCATTAAAACTTTCCAAACATTTTCTGTTAACGTATTAATAAATATGTTACGGGTAATTCAAACCATCGCTCAGTCTCAAAAACTATTCGACAAGGATTTTCTGTTAACATGGTTTCGGTCATCTCATGGTGATTTTAGTAAGTATTGCTATGCTTCAAGTTTATTTATTATCTATTAACTCTGAACGTAATCATACTTACTGAACAAGTGCTATCCATTCACCTAAGCTTTTGTTATTTTAGGTTTCCGGATAAAAATAATGTAGCACTAGAAAATTAGATAGGATTTGTGTTGCAATTGACATCACAGTCCATCAAAAAGTCCAGACATTATCTTGGTTATATTATGACTTGGGCAAACACTTTATATTCTTCATATAAATAGCAGTCGACTCATGGATTACTAGATCATAATAATTATTGATTTGTATATTAAAAGAATTATATGAATAAATAAGTTGTAAATATTACAACTGGTAATAATTTTTCTGCATCCTAATTTTTTGTCTCAAACCACCAAAATACGAAAAAATGTCGTCGCAATAAGTTCTTTGAATATTATCGATAATTTTATATCGAAATAACCAAGATCCCTACCACAGTTTTTATGTTTCTACTTAGCGTCACCCTGCATATGTAGTAGCGAATATAATGCTAAAATAGGTGTTGCTGTTTGTAGCAGACAAGATTCACTTATTACCCGATATTTATTGTTTTTTTTTTTTTTACCGATATTTACCCGATTTAGTCTATACTAGGGGTATTAAATCGGACTTGGCAACATAGACCACACTGGCCATCTACAGAGCAATAGCTGAATATAATTCATATAAACTTATTTCATTTTTACTATTTGATGTCTCCAATTGTCGATCTAATTTTGCTATATCAGTTTTTCTATGCCATTTTGACATCTACCATATTTCATGGCATCACCCGTCAGGGATACAGCACTTGCCACAGGCACAACAGCCACAGGCACAACAGCCACAGGCACAACAGCCACAGGCACAACAGCCACAGGCACAACAGCCACAGGCACAACAGCCACAGGCACAACAGCCACAGGCACAACAGCCACAGGCACAACAGCCACAGGCACAACAGCCACAGGCACAACAGCCACAGGCACAACAGCCACAGGTACAACAGCCACAGGCACAACAGCCACAGGCACAGCTACAGCCACAGGCACCACGGCCACAGGCACCACGGCCACAGGCACCTTTTTATTATTATTATTATTAATTCTGGACACTGTACTTTGTCAGTCAGCCTATGCGGATAGACCTGGCTCATCAAACAACAGTATCAGTAAAAATAATAATCTGTCTAGTCTGTCAATCAAGTTAACTGTCAAGACAATCAAGTTATTCAATCAAGTCTATTAAGTATCAGTATTCAGTTACTTCGTCTTATTCAACTTTTATACAAGGTACGGACGACAGCAGGTCAAGCCACCTGAAACTGCCAAATATTCCCAATAAAAGCTTGAGCCTTAAAGCTTTAGCGATGTTGTGTCAGATTGTTTGTGAATTTAATTATTAAGAGACAGATGGAACTTTATTTTTCAAAACCTCCTTTCTTTACCATGCAATTAAAGTAACTAACAAATCCTGTGCTATCAGAGAGTAGCTCTGACCAAGCACAAGATAAGTCCAGTTACAATTGCTATGGTACTACCAGAGGGTAGCCCTGGGCACGTACCCGCACCAAAAAGGAGATCGCCGAAATTCGCCCCAGCATGGACAAATAAATGTCCTGCATTATAATTTTACTTTCATTTTTTTATATTATATGCAAATATCCATAGTTAACGGACAAGCGTGGGTTTAAAACGAATAATTAAAAGCCTTGTAACTACTAAACAATTTGTCTGTCATATAAATTGCTGCTTTAGAGATGTTGCTTCTCGTTTTTACGAAATCGATAGTTTAATAATTGTATTTATGAATTAAAAAACACGAAGTTTTATTTAATGTATGCATTTTTTTATTATTATGACTACATTTGTTATCAAAATACATTAAACGCAATCTGTAAAATAGCGTAATAATAGTGTTTTTATCGATATTAAACAAAATCGATTCTCAAATCGTTAGTTCAAATAGCGGTATCGATTCTACAGATGCGGAAATGAGTGACATCTCCAATTGTTTTGTTATGTTTGTTACTCGCGATTTTTTTTTTTGCGGCATGAGTGTCACGCTCATTTTTCATTGGACTTTTAAAATTATTTATAGTGTTGTTTACTAAATAAAATCGCGTGATTTATGTAGTGAAAAGTGCATTCAGTGAATAATTTATAAAGAACAGTGAAATAATGTAGCACAGTGGCCACATCATGTCCTTACTCCAAATTCTTTCTTGTCGGCCTCACGCAGGAAAAGAAAGGAGATAAATTAGTTAAGTTAAGCTAGGATAAGTTAGGATAGAAACTTACTCAAGAAAAAAAATTACTAAAGACTAGGCTGTATGGCGTACTATGCCTTTGCCTTTTCCGTTCAGAAGAACGGAAAGAATTAAACTAAAAAAAAAAAATTGTTACTCGCTTCCTTGCCTTTGTGCAGAGTAGTGAGTGTTCACTTTTGTTACTGGATTACACGAGTAACAGTTGTGAAGGTCAGATGGTAGTCGCTCCATGTAAAACATTGATATTCAGCGGCGTCCGGTTAGACTGGACGCTGACCCCAAAATAATTGGTAAAAGGCTAGACTATAAATTACTTGTATTATTTACACATTTGATGATTACATTCATTTTCTTACTAAACGTAAAAGAAATAATAAATCTATTCAGTTTTCTTTACGCTAATATAACCTCAAAATCAAACACATTTTAGTTTGATACTCGGTTCCTAAGCTTGTCCGTGTATCAACAAATACCTGATATGATTACATGAATCATTCCAAACACAACTAGCATTTTCTTATTGCTGTCAATTCTGGGGCATTCAATGTATGGAATTTTAGCAATGTCCTTTGTGTAGTTAGTATTTGCAATAATGTGCGGTAAGGTACCACTAGAGAGTAGCCCAAGCCATGTACCCACACAGTATTATACACAACCAAACAAATTATCACAGTTGCAAATTGAAAATACAATCGATACAGATACTGACCCTTAATAACTTTTCCAAATGTTATTTTTAAGCAATACTGTTTTATATTGTCGTTATTTACTCAATTCAGATAATTCTTTACTTACGAATAACTTCTGGAGGTTCTCACTGTTGGTTGAGGTTCTGGGGCTCTGTATTTTTGAAGTACATACAGGATTATTCCTGTATAGGACACCAGGTACCGGATTATTGCTGCTTATGCAGCGTAGCAGTTCCAACGTCAGAGAAGACGGCCTGATGTCATCATTACGGTGCGAGTGAAGTCAGCGACCCGCTGAACAACGGCTTCCGAAATATCGTCACAAGCTCAAACGGCGGTTATGAAAAAAAAAAAAAATAGTTTTATAAAACCAGAGCCCTGATCCCTACTTCTGATGTTAGGATAGCAGAGTGTGGGGGTAATTAAATAATATTAAAGCAAACATTATAGGAGAAACATTATGTACATAGTTACTTATAACATTACACACTGGACATATTTAGAATCATCAGCAATATAAATTACATAAGACCAGGCACATAAGAATTATGTGCCTATAACGAACATTCAGAATACTTAACTGGTAGTGTGCTCGGTCCGACGGCTCGATGGAGACTCTCTACTAAGGGACGAGTCACCGTATTTATAGGAAATGCCACTCTCAGAGTACCATCGAGCCGTTTTTATAATTTTATAAAAGTTTTCTACCCTCGGAATCAACTAAACTTAAGCAATCCACAATACAATACTTTTATTAGAATTATGACTCGTTATATATATAACACGTGCAAAGTAATCTAAGGTTATGGAGTAAATGTATAAACTGAACGACCTTCAGTATCGCATAAAAGCCTCTGCTTTGTATTCGCTTTCATATTACACCAGAGATCATCATTACCAATAATATGTTATTTTCTGCATTCAGTTTGACTGGAAAAGCTAGCTAATGATGAACCGGCATCAAGACCTTCGAATGTTAAAATCATCCTCTTTGCCCTGATACCAATTTATTTGGAGTCAACCCAACATGAATTCTTCAATAGACTTAACAAAATAAATGTATTTATAGTCTTTATTAATCCGTTCCTAATTTTCACTGTCTAAACTAAATTTATATTAGTTCTAAATTCATGGAAATATAATTACGAGGTTCTGTGAATCGTGAAATGAGTGCATTCGAATTTCAGTATGAGGTTTTAGCCTTTTAGCAAAAGGTTTTCAAAAGCACTTTCAATTACATAACTTTGACAGAATAATTAAACTTGTTTGATAAGTGTATGTATATGTTACAGGAATAAGAGAACCAGAGAATTTTGTAAATAATTCTAGCTTTAAACTTTTAATTACTACTGTTGGTATATTAATATAATATGAGCACACGATACATCTTTGCTTACTATTTCTCAACACGAAATTCATTTTAAAATGTATTAATGAGGACGCATCAACATGGCTTGAGGCTAAGTAATGACCGGAGCGAGATTGCGTAGTTCTGCGAAGCAATAATGGTTGAGATGTGATGGAGAGGCAATCTCAGCGCCTGGCATGGCCGCCACGAGAAGCCCCAGTCATGGGAAAACATGTATTCGAGGCCACCGTAGGTGCGGGCTTGATGGCGACGCCCGGTAAGGACCAGGCCCGGGTCGACAACGCGTCGTGTTCCACACGCGCCTCTAAGAAATGTCAGCAGACAAGGAACAATGCTTGCCAGGGTCAGTGGATATTTGAGAGAGATCCCATGGCCCCTGGCGCACAGGCAAGTGAGGAACACGGGAGGGTTTTAGTGACTAAAAGGGTGCACACCGGTCCGCCCTTAGCGGGAAAGGTCATTAGATGATTTACTATCCAAAAGAAAGGTTAAGTCTTAATAGCTGCTCCGTTCAGCCGACCAGGTTAAGCTACGCTTGTAGTAGTTAGCTCGTGGATGGGTGATCATCTTCATCTTTACATAGCACGACCCTAACGTGCCCCGGAAAGCACGTCAAGTAGTTTTTCCAGGTTGTGTGATTCTCTGGCAGTCGTTACGTGCTGTCAAAGTCCGAGGATCTGACCCCTAATGCCTTAATAAGGGCTGTCGTACTGGGTTGTGGAGGTCCGATAATTAACAACTCCATGTAATGTATTACTATCCAGCTGCAATCGATGAGTCTGAAATCCGTTTCCAACATAGTTGGATCATTATAGGCTGATTATGTATTTAAGGTTTCTGACATTGTCTATATTAGGATAGGCGTAAGGATAAAAGTATCTACTAACACACTTATGATAGCATCAACTATGAATAAAACACGTATGAAAATGACTATGTAAGAAAAATCTCTGCAATATTCTTGCTAGAGCTAGGTTCAGGATTGCATCGTTGCAATATTTAAAATAAACTAGAATTTAAGCACGGCACCTCCTTGAAAGTGTTACCGTAATCTTCCATAAAGAGCACAAAGGAGAACACGCTAACGCTATCTAAAAAAGTTATGGACAAATAATATTCTCACACAAGTTCTAGGAAGGAAAGGAATTATGTTCTAAGGAATAAAACAAATTGCAATCTTTAATACGTGTATATACATAAACTTATGCCTTTTTCCCATGGGGAAAAGTAGAAACTTAAGCCTTTAGTTTCTTTTATACTATTTTCATCTTTTTTTTGGATTTAGTCATTTACGCATCTTACCTTACATTAGGAAGTTTGCACTCACATTTACCATGTAAGTACCTTTCGTTAGTTGTCTCCCATTTTGTCAACATAACCAAATCATTTGATTATACACTACACTTTTATCACTAAATCTTTTTTTTTTTTTTAACCAGTACTGATATAAATACCGGTTAATTTTCGAAGCGATTTTAACAAATACAGCATAAATACTTATCCAATTTAATACCTTAAATATATTGTTGATTTAATATAGATCTATATGGCCCCTTACAGCGTATGATTTAAATGAATATTTTCGAAGATGTTACAGATTTAACAATGGGTGTCGCGTTGGCGGCGGTACACGGCGCGGCGTTCGCTGCGGTTTTTTATACAGCGTTCACAGTTTTTCTGTACGTAGTGTATTTAGGATCAGCATTGCACCCGTGCGGAGCCGGGGCGGGTCGCTAGTAAATTTTAAACTAGTGCTTAACCACAATCCTGCCTGATGGTAAGCAGTGATGCAATCGTTGATGGTAAAGCGCGCTGGTTTATTAAGAGTCTATTCACTCTAGCCTTGAAGACACTTAAATTGTAGTCCGACGAAAATACCGCCGCTGACAAATTGTTCCAGTCCCTTGATGTATGCGTATATCTTCATTTAAGCTATAGGGGGAAGTGGGGCACTTTGATACGGTTTTTACTTAGACCCAATAAAAGACGATCTGATGATAGTTACATCCAATTTAATAACCATAATATATTCAGTTAACTTGTTACATACAAATTAACCGATAGATTTAATCACAAAACGTATTAGAGCCTATTTACCAAAAAATGAAATTTGTATCAATGTACCCCACATGTGGGGTACATTGGTACATACACTGGTACTTTGGTTCATAGAAATATTCCTATAAATTAAATAAGTTTTATTGATTTTTCTGACCTTTATTTATTGATTTTTTTAAATTATATTTATTCGCTACTTTTGCTATTGATAATTTTTCTTCCAACACATCAGATATCGCAGAAGCCACGGAAATTTCATTGATGGGACTTCTATTCATCTTTCGTTCAAATGTTCAAACCATTTTTCTATAAAGTAAATAAAATATATTACCTAAGTCTCACATACATGTATATTTAACAAAATATTGGGGTATCAATGTGCCCCAAGACCACTTGTATCTATGTGCCCCTGCCTACTACAATCGAAATCAACATTTTATAAAAATTAAAGCAATAAATAATTAAATAATTTAAGTCTATTTAATGTGATGACAGATATGTACTTACCTCATTGTCTTAATATAACACAGGTAACACTAAATAAATTAGAAGAATTACATCCGAAAGAAAAGTACGGAAATTTTTTTGCGAACTTCAGAAACAGTTTTTTACGTGCTAGTCGCTAGTCGTCGAGTGAACGTTGCCCTGCGCTAGTGTGCGTGTAGGCTTTACTATATTCCTCCTTATCGGTGGCGGATGGCTCTTCTAACGCGTTTTGTTTTCGACGAATATTGACTGTATCTATGTGCCCCTTGTATCAATGTACCCCGCCTCCCCCTAATGTTGTCTTATCACATCATTCCTCAGCCTATTATTTATAGTTACACAACATACATGCTTCCCAGGGAACGCATTTATTCTACTTTTAGGCCTCGTAAGTCACGCCCAACATTCAGTTGTAACCGCCATGGTTCCTACGCTAATGCATGGAAAATTGTTAACACCACTACGATCCGGACGAAGCGTTTCTCCTCCTCCTTTATACCGCGTACATCGGGGGACTGGAACAATTTGCCAGCGGCGGTGTTTCCGTCGGACTACAATTTGAGTGTCTTCAAGGCTAGAGTGAATAGGCTCTTAATAAACTAGTGCGCTTTACCATCAACGATTGCGTCACTGCTTACCATCAGGCAGGATTGCGGTCAAGCGCTAGTTTATAATAATTAAAAAAAAAAAAAAGAAATTAGCGTGGCAACCACAGACAATATTGTGAAAATTCTACTTTATAATATTATACAGAGTGGTGCAGACAATACGACAATAAATGAAAACACAGACCATTCTGTTTCATAGGAATAATCATGAACCATAAAAAAAGAACCTAGCAACAAAAATAAAAAAAAGAAAATTTCAAACAAACTAAATCGTATAAAATTGCAAACGGAATAGAACATCCTTAAAAATATTGGTTCAATGACCTCCGATCAGCGGGCGACAGCGCGTTCCTGTATCGACTTGCTTTTTCGCACCATTATTATTAAAGTTTAGTACCGCTGGATGCGGCGGTCATCAACCTGTAAGCGCTTCCTTATCAACATGTACATCATGTAGAAAATGTGAAAAATGAAAAATAATTTCCTGTGACTAAACTAATGGATATACTTATATATTTTTTTATGGGTAGACTGATAATGTGTTGAGGTACACGATGTTTAATTTATTGTCGTATTGTCAGCACCACTCTGTATAAAATCATGGACACAATAAGGTATATATGTAAAAATGAGGAATTTAGAGATTATCTTTGCAAGAATGTAATTTTTAAATGTGCGCAAACATATATATACTAAATATATATATTCATGAAAATAAAATCACAATCACAATAACATCAGGGAGTCGAAAAACTGTTACGACTCGCGGCTGACAAGATCGAGTACAAGAAGCTGACGGCCAACTTTAAAGGTTGAAGAGGCACAGGTAGAAGAAAAGGAAATTAAAATATTTCACATTTATCATTTGAAATTCGCAGTCTGATCTTAAGCGCTCTAAATATATCCAAAGCCGCCGCGCGGCGGCATATGTCGACTACATTTTGCCGGCGGGCTAGGTTGGCGGCTTCAGTCATTGCAAGTCGTAAAACTTTGCCGGCAGCATGTCGGTGGCTCGACGTCAGAAAATTATTTGGCAGTTAAAATACTAGCACGGCACTACAGCCACAGTAGAGACAGAACAGTAGTTTATCTAAGGCCGCCCGCAGAGTTATTTGCCTACTCTTGCGTTGAACCACAGCCCGTACTGCCCCTATGTTATTCGAAGCTATATTATGCCAGCGTGTGCGTGAAATCGCGTACCGACACGGCGCACGGGGCGCACGCAAACATTGAAACCGAGAACGGCTCGTTTCTATGAAGATGTTTTACTGTCTGTCTACTGTGCTACAGCTGAAATGTCCCCGGGTAAATGAGCGCTTGCGTACGCTAGCCGCCGACGTGTCGGCGCGCAACACGCGCGGGCGAATGTTGCCGACATGCTCCTTTCAACATAAGCCGGGTTGTGTCGGCGGGCTATGCCGACCGGCCCGGCTTTGGTGTGTTCTTCTTCTTCTTCTTCTTCCTCAGCCTATAGATGTCCACTGCTGGACAAAGGCCTCCCCCAAGGCTTTCCACGATGACCGGTCTTGTGCTGCCCGCATCCATCGGCTTCCCGCGACCTTCACCAGGTCATCGGTCCACCTTGTTGGGGGTCTCCCTACGCCGCGTCTTCCAGTACGTGGCCGCCACTCCAGAACCTTGCTGCCCCATCGGCCATCGGTTCTACGAGCAATGTGCCCTGCCCACTGCCACTTGAGTTTAGCGACTCGCAGAGCTATGTCGGTGACTTTTGTTCTTCTGCGGATCTCCTCATTTCTGATTCGATCACGCAGAGAAACTCCTAGCATAGCTCTTTCCATTGCCCTTTGTGTGACTCTGAGCCTTCGTATGAGGCCCATTGTGAGCGACCACGTTTCAGTTCCGTTCGTTTGGTGTGTAGTGCGCCTTATTTTCAATGTATCAAGATCTCTAAAATCCACAATTTTTGACAAATTTTTGAAAGTGATTGTGAACGTTTTAATTAAGGGAATTGGCTTTCAATCCATAATAATAACTTTATTTGGCTGTTAAGGCGATGAAAAACATAATTTTCGAAATCTGACACAAGGCCACTGTAGTTTAACACATGTAGCATAATTTTCAAACTAAGAACAATAATACTGTCACCGTTCTAAAGATAAAAAAAAAATGTAATTATATTTTCAAAGCTCTGAATTTCCCTATAACAAAAGAAATCCAAAGGTAAAATAAATTTAGTAAACGGAAACTACGTGTCACTGATAACATTACAACGAACTTATTCTTTTCTCAAACATTCTTGAGTTTGAAAAGCGAATTCTTTTGTAGATAAAAAAGTGGTTAGCAGTAAACACTACTATCACGTACGGAAAGCGTTGTTTTCTTCGGTATTGTAGACAAATAAATGAATCTGTTTGACAAAGAAGAGACCAGAATTTGAATGAACATAAAAGATATGTAGTATTTGATCTTTCTTAAGAATAAAATAAAATATTTTTTGAAGCAAAAACTCCTTTAGCAACGTTGAGCACTTTTGTTAGATAGATAAAAAGCATTGAATTCGCGAAAGCGTGACCGAACCGACACTGTGATAGTTTTCTTGTTTTTTACTGATTTCAGTCTTCACTTCTGTCTGTCAGTCCAAAGCCTGCTATTTTTTTTTTTAATTATTTTGACAATAGAATAGAGTAAACTGAAAAGTAGAGCACTTACATTTTAACTTATATGCTAAAAGATCCATATGTTGACATAATATAATAATATGTTTTCATAAGCTTGCCTTGTTTTAATTGACATAAAAGCAAAGTTTGTTGCAATGTAAAATCATAAACTTTCACCGTTATGGATTCTACGTTGCTTCAAACTTACATAAAGTGCACAAAGAGGAAAACGCTAATGATATCTAAAAAGATAAGGTTGAGTAAAATTCCCACACAAGCTTTTGAAATAAAACTGATTGCAATCTGCAATACGTTCATGAAAATTATTATATTTATTTATAAAAACATTATGCACAAAAAGAAACATTGCACAATGGCGGACTTAATGCCTTAGGCATTTTTCTACCAGTCTACCTTAGGGTGATGCAGAGACAAAACATGGTAGGTGCAAAGATATAAAAGAGAAGTTGAAGAAGAACAGAAACACAAAAAAAAAGATATAATGAATACATAAATACATACAAACAAAATATAAACAGTAGAGAGAGATAAAAAAAATATAGATAGAGAAAAAAATAAATTACAAATTTGATGAATCTGCCAATTTCTTGCGTAAGTATTCTCGAGCTTTAATTTTAAATGTGTACCGACTGGTCAACGTCCTGATATTCTGAGGAAGATCATTCTAAAGGAAAACCGCCTGGACAAGAAATAAAGACTTAAGAAAACCAGAGCGGTGTGAAGGACATCGTAGAAGACAATTATTGGAAGAACGAAGATTCCTATAATCCTTTATAATAATTATACTCAAAACCTCTCACAATACAAGAACTATTATTGGATATTAAAATGATGAGCGATGAGTAATGCGGCTAGACATATGTCCATAGAGGGTTTATTTATAAATTATTAATGTTAAGTGTCAGTTAAACGTCAAAGGTGTATTGTTAAGCAGATGCTAATCACTGTGTATTATTAGAGCAGCAGTGACCTATGATTTCGGCTACGACTTTCAAGTTGTAGGTCGTAAGTTCAAATTCCAAAATTTGAAGATGTTAAGAGGGAACTCTAGAGGTGGTTTCTCTATACAAGCGTATTCCGCTGTCTTTCGGTACGTGGCGGCCACTCCAGAACCTTACTGCCCCATCGGCTATCAGTTCTAAGAAGCATTGTGCCCCGTCATTTAAGCGACTCGAAGAGTTATGGCGGTGACTTTGGTTCTTTTGCGGATCAAATCATTTTTGATTCGATCACGCAAAGAAACTCCCAGCAGAGCTCTTTCCATCGCTCTTTGTGTGACCTTGAGCCTTCTTATGAGGCCCATAGTGAGCGACCATGTTTCAGTTCCGTAAGTCATGACTGGCAACACACACTGGTCAAAGACTTAAGTCTTGAGACACTGTGATATCTTGGCCGACGAGGAGATGTAGCTTAGCTTCCCGAACGCTGTTCAGCCGCGCTGTCGCCGTCTATATCTCCACCCACTTCTCACCACCATAAAAACATGTGTCAAGACTAGACCTCATTTCCTCCATTTATCACAAAAAAGAAACACATTTCAAATTCACATTTCACACCGTCGAGTACACACACAATGTTCATAAAAACAAATTCACATCAGAATAGCAGTCATGTAGGTAAGTATATTTGAAAAATTGATATCCGTTAAAGAAAGACCTTCATGACGGAAGATAAATCTGGATGGCAGAGCAGCTTCTATTATTTATGTCCTAAATTTTGCACACGAGATTTGTCATAACTCATGCTAAGTTTATTTTAGAAGCATTTCTACTCGGATTGCAGATGGAAATGTTACGGAATGTGTTCAAGCGCTTATGAGCGTAAAAGCTTATAGTTTATCTTGTCGTGAATATATGGAGAGAGCATATTTTCTGTGTTGTTTTGAATTTTCTCTTCATTTATTTTGTTCCAAATATTCGTGTTTTAAATACGTGGTTATAGACTAACTTAGACTTCTTTTTGGATAGCAGATATAATTTTTGCTTCTTGCTAACTCATAAGCTAGTTTTTTTTAATTCCAATAAACTAATTATATATTGTATTAGCTGCGCCACACGGTTTCACCCGTGTTTTTTATATGTCCCGCTGATATTGGTCGTAGCGTGATGTTATTTCCTAAAGCCTTCTTGGATTAATGGGCTATCCAACGCAAAAAGATTTTTTAAATCGGACCAGTAAGTAGTTCCTGAGATTAGCGCGTTCAAAAAAAACAAACAAACAAATTCTTTAGCTTTATATATAAGTACTAGCGGACCCGGCAGACATTGTCCTGCATATGATATTTCAAGCGATTAGGGTATTAAAAGTATGAAAGGAAAGATCAATAATATTATTATTATTCTTCATTTTGAAATAACATCAATTTTTCGAAAACAATTCGTTATAATCAATATTTGCATAAAAAACACTTGTTAAGATGTGTCGATGTTTTACAATAACCGCTTAAACCTTCAAGTTTTGCAGCAAATGCGGTCACAATTTGAGCCGAATAATACAAATTAGTAGGGAACAAAAAAATCGACTGAAGCAACTACTTGTTAAAACGTAAATACATCTCAACAATGTCACCATCATCTTCTGAGGGAATAACATTTTCAGAGCTTAATTTAACTGCCGAAGAACTAAACGATTTGAATGAGGTAGAAAAAAGTCAGGAGCGCAACATCGGCAATATTCTGGTTCAGCCAGACTTGTCCGAGTCACCGAGGCCTCTCGCCACGCCGTCAAGTTCGGCGAGCCAAGTCAAGACATCATCAGCAATCCGGGTTCGCCTGTGATGTTTGATTAATTACTATATGTTGCCAGAGTGATTAATATAGTCTAGGTATAATAAAAAAATTAAATTGTACCAAATTTGAAAAAAAAAAATAGATAAATAACCTAAATACCGACTACAGCTCCATCTGCCGAATTGTTTTTTTGTGAATGTAAATTTTCCAGGCCCCCACTTGAATGCATATACAAAAACTCATTCAAATCGATCCAGCCGTAAGGGATAAATAACATAGATACCGACTGCAGTGCCATCTGCCGGGCTGATTTGTGAATCTAAACCATCCCGGGCATCACCCAAACGCAAACGAAAAGAAATCATTCAAATCAGTCCAGCCGTTTAGTTGCAGTAGGTATAGATTTCGTTGCGGGACCCAAGACAGTTGAATCGTTTCTCCGGAACTCGTCGAGCTTCATTGCTCGGCGTTTTTCTGGCGGTCTCCACTGTTGATTCTGGCTTTCAGGAGTTGCGGTGGGTTGGGAACAGTGTGGCGGGTTTTGTCCCAAAAAAAAAACGTAGATATAGATAAATAACCTAGATACCGACTGCACCGCCATCTGCCGGGCTGATTTGGAAATGTAAATTTTCCAGACCCCCACTTGAATATATAAACAAATATTTATTCAAATCAGTTCAGCCGTTTAGGATAAATAACCTAGACACCGACTGCAGCGCCATCTGCGGGCTGATTTGTGAATCTAAACCATCCAGGGCGTCACCCAAACGCAAACAAAAAAAAAATCATTTAAATCAGTTCAGCCATTTAGGATAAATTTATAACCTAGACACCGACTGCAGCGCCATCTGCCGGACTGATTTGTGAAACTAAACAATCCAGGGCGTCACATAAACGCATAAAAAATTCATTCAAATCGGATGCGCTTTAGGAGGACTTCAGTGGCGTACACACGTACAGCAGATTAAGGAATATACCCACGGAAAGCATTGTCATCTACATTTTGTAACACAGATATCACACCTCTCTCTACCCCTAGAGCTCTTGTTTCTCTCTCTCTTGAAGTTAAATAAAAAAATTTAAATATTTATTTATTTCTATAATTTTTTTTTCTCTTTCAGTTCTTAAGTACAATTTTAGTTAAATAAAAAAAAATTAAAATATTTATTTCTTTTAATTTTTTCCCCTTTCAGTTCTTATGTACAATTTTCTTTTTAAGTGACTCCAAAAACTAAAAAAAAACTATAAACTTGTCTAATAACAAAAAAAAAATAGCTGAGTCTGCCTGGGTTTGAACCCGGGAACACCAGGCACCGCAAGTAGAACCATACCGCTATTGACTACGCTACAGCGCCAATGTCAAACGTTACGAAATTAGCGCCCATATTATGCGTGAAATATTGCGAAAGGGAAAACTCGAAAACATGCGCTTCCGCAGGCATAAGACTGAGCTAGATTGATTTCTCGTACCCGAAAACCCCCACATATCAAATTTTAGCGAAATCGTTAGGGCCGTTTCCGAGATCACGTGCTTTTTCAAGCAATCAGCGCCATCTGCCGGGCTGATTTGTGAATCTAAACCATCCAGGGCGCCACTCAAACGCATACAGAAAAAATAATTTAAATCGGTCAAGCCGTTTAGGAGGAGTTCAATGACATACACACGTACAGCAGAATTATATATATAAAGATAGATTATAGGTATCTCGTATACGTATCATATCAACCTGTTCGTCATTTAGATTACTTTTTTTTTTGAAAATGGCTGTCGCTCATTTATCCCATATAAATTGATAACTGACATCAATACAAATTGAAAATATAATAAAACCTTTACATATGCCAGGATATATTCGTAAATTCTTCAAAACTCTTTCAAGTGAAAGTATTTATTGTAGCTGTATCCTTCCTAGAAGGTCCGATTACCCTTTTGAAAGGCTGTAACGTGTTCAACAGACTCACATGAATATATGTAGATGTTGTAAACAGTGACATTGTTTCCAATCCACCTATCTCTTTGAAAATGGTTTTTCATTAGATACATTTCTTCGCTCCGTTTATTCTCCGAAATGAAAATTAGAGATGTAATTTTGTTTTTATTTATTTCTATTTTGTACTAGGTAATTATATTATTATTTTTCAAAAAAAAATGGTGAATTAATCTTTCTTTTTTTTTGTTGGAAATTCACATGAATACATCCGTCGTGGGGGTGACAGAAGAGTATGATTCATACCAGCTAAAACCACCGCGGTATTTCACCTCTACCTATGGTGGAGGCTGCGGGATTCACATAAGCATTCACTGTACCAAGCATTCACCGCACCATAAGAGATTCATCCTAACAAAAAAGATAATGGAAATCGAAACAGGCCTAATAAAATACAAATACGCATACGATTTAAAGGTTGTCAATTACAACATAAATGAGCAGTTATACCAGATGGAGATGAATACCAGTGTTGTACGTGAATCAACTGCTTACGGAACTGAAACATGGTCGCTCACAATGGGCCTCATACGAAGGCACAGACTCACACAAAGGGCGATGGAAAGAGCTATGCTCGGAGTTCGATCGAATCAGAAATGAGGTAATCCGCAGAAGAACTAAAGTCACCGACATAGCTCTTCGAGTCGCTAAAATTAAGTGGAGGTGGGCGAGGCAGCAACAGCAAGGTTCTGGAGTGGCGGCCACGTATTGGAAGACGCAGCGTAGGGAGGCCTCCAACAAGGTGGACCGACGACCTGGTGAATGTAGCGGGAAGCCGATGGATGCAGGCAGCACAAGACCGGTCATCGTGGAAAGCCTTGGGGGAGACCTTTATCCAGCAGTGGACCTCTATAGGCTGAAGAAGAAGAAGAAATGCTCCCACAATTTAATTATTTGGTAATTCGACACCCCTTTATTAAAATTGATTGTCAGACTTTTAAGGAGTGTCCTAGTAAATATTTTGAGTATAAAAAGTACAATACAATTAATATTTAACAAACTCCTCGCTTGATTGCATGGAATGTAATTCAATTACAAAATAGTGGTCGGCACAGCTGCGCTACGGTAACAGATTTGACGAATATATGAATACATAAGTGATGCAGAAGCAAGGTTTACATGTAAAAAAAAACATATATGGACAAATATTTATTACTTGCGGCCGCGTGCGACTTTCTCCGCGTTTTTTTATATGCTCCGCTTTTATTCATCGCAGCGTGATGTTATATAGCCTAAAGCCTTCGTGGATTAATGGACTATCCAACACACAAAGAATTTTTCAAATCGGGTCAGTAGTTCTTGAGATTAGCGCGTTCAAACAAACAAACTCTTCAGTTTTATAGGTAGGTATGGATGTGTGGATTATGTTACTTGTAAATTTTCTGTCCTGGTAATGATTGTATCGAGACATCATTTAAAATTAGTGGGAGAATAATATTTTGTCTTTGTTAGCTTTCGCTTCCAGTATTTGTTTAAGAAGTCTGTCTTTCTTTGCTTAATACCTTATTAGCTGTATACAGACTAATTATGGCTCTTCCATTGATATCTGCTTCATGAAATTCTTTAATCTATTCACTATCAGATACCGAATAGTCTAAGCCTACGTTTGAAAGCATAAAGTTGTGCAGAAGTGTTCGTTATGATATAACAAAATCGAGAACTATGGGTGACTTCAACTCCCAAATATATATAAATAGGAAATTAAATTTTATACGTTCTACTTTATTCATTACTAGCTTTCCGGCCGCGGCTTCGCCCGCGTGGAGTTCGGTTATATCGCACTTTTTAGATTTCCCTCATGAATATCATTTTTTTTTCGGGATAAAAAGTACCTACCCTATTATTTAATCCGGACTTCTAACTTTACGTCTGCAAAATTTCAAAGCAATCGGTTCAGTAGTTGCGGCCTAAAAGCGGAACAACCAAACAAACAAACTCACTTTCCCATTTATAATATTAGTATGATTTTAGCCTAAGTACGGGGTATTCCATCGGCCTCACAGCTTGTGAGTCTATAATTATGACACTCAAAGTATTGAGAGAGGAGGATATTTGATAATCTATGTAGTATAGAAAGCGAGTAAACAGTACTATTTACTCGCATAATTTATACAAACCATTAGGTACTTACGTTATGTAGTTTATGTCACAATAATGAAGCGTACTTTTGCTCCGTTGTTTTCGCTAACTACACGTTGCCAAGATTAAGTTGTTATACTCAAAATATGAAATTTCTCAGAGCAATTATTAAGTCTTACTTTAGATGTCTACAGTCTTATTACAAAACAAAACCTAACTTTAGTTATAACCTTCTTTTTTTCTCTTATGGCTTTGCACGGTTTGTGCATTTAGCCAATGTCACGTAATGAATTATTCATGTCGAAAAAGACGGCCGCGCGATCTGAACACGGAGGAAGTTTTGGTATAAAGCCAGGATGTGGCCACTATGCTACAATATTTCACTGTTCTTTATGAATTATTCACTTAATGCACTTTTTACTACATAAATCACGCGTTTTTATTTAGTAAACGACACTATAAGTAATTTAAAAGTCCAATGAAAAATGAGCGTGGCACTCATCTTAGCTTCCCGCCAAAACCCCCCAGTTATAACCTTAACCGTTGAGTCAGTATTTGTATTTAGAACTTCATTCAAATTTATGCAAAGTTCTTAATACAAAAGTGACAACTTAGAACCGAACTAAGCTGTCATCCATACTAATATTATAAATGCGAAAGTAACTCTGTCTGTCAGTCTGTTTGTCTGTCTGTCTGTTACGCTTTCCCGCTTAAACCTCTCAACCGATTTTGATGAAATTTGGCACAGACAATCTTTAGACCCTGAGAAAGAACATAGGCTACCTTTTGTCCCGGAAAAATTTGATGTTCCCGAGGGAAATCTAAAAAGCGCGTTATAACCGAACTCCACGCGGGCGAAGCCGCGGGCGGAAAGCTAGTTTTGTTATAAAACAGCATTTCTATAACGGTTAGGTTCATGTTTCAATAACTATTGAGGTGTTTGAAACTTGGGCTAAACAAAAGCCTTGTTTTGTCCTATAGGGGCTAAAGTCTATGTAATAGTAACAAGTCTTGAGTATAAATTTTGGAGTTTTTGACGGGAAAGCTAAGATGAGTGTCACGCGCAGTTTTCATTGGTCTTTTAAAATGATTTATAGTGTCGTTTACTAAATAAAAGCGCGTGATTTACATAGTAAAAAGTGCGTTCAGTAAATAATTAATAAAGAACATTGAAATATCGCAGCATAGTGGCCACATTATGACTTTGCCTCTAACCTCCCTTATAGACGGTTCACGCGGCCGTCTTTTTCAACTGTCATTGGCGATATCCACCATTATTGTGAAATAGAATTTTGTAATTTGAAGAAATCATTATTCACTCTCACATTTAATGTCATGTTCATGTGATATCATGACATAGTTTTGGAGTAGTATGTGCTTTGTATTGTGCTTAGCCGCGATCTTGACTAACGTTTAGCAGTGATGCAATCGTTGATGGTAAAGCTCACTAATTTATTAAGAGCTTATTCACTCTAACCTTGAAGGTGCTTAAATTGTAATTAGAGGAGAAGACCACAGCAGGCAAATTGTTCCAGTCCTTGGATGTACTTACTCGGTATAAAAGACGAGTATGTTTTTCCAGCTGGGTTGGGCAGCATTTGGTAAACTTCGTCGGGTATTTTCGTCGCCCATACCCCAATGTTTGAAGACAAAAATTTTCAACCAGTGCGTCCTACCCGTCATGACTTACGAAGCCGAGACGTGGACACTAACGGTCAGACTAGTCCATAAGTTTAAAGTCGCTCGGCGAGCTATGAAGCGGGCTATGTTGGGCGTCTCTCTGAAGGACCGCATCAGAAATGAGGTGATCTGACAGAGAACCAGAGTCACCGACATAGCTGAGAGGATTAGCAAGCTGAAGTGGCAATGGGCTGGTCACATATGCCGCAGGACCGACAACCGTTGGGGTAAACGAGTCCTCGAGTGGAGACCGCGTCTCGGCAAATGTAGCGTAGGACGCCCTTGGGCGAGATGGAGCGACGACATCAAAAAGGTGGCTGGTAGTGGCTGGCGGAGAACTGCTCAGGATAGAGCTTGTTGGCGTGCCATGAAGGAGGTCTATGTCCAGCAGTGGACGAGTAGGGGCTGATGATGAAATGTTTTTAAATACCTTGTTTATATCAATAGTAAATGTTAAAATTCGCTAACCAAACAGGATTCTACCACAAGTTCAACAGAATTACCAATATTATGATATTGTTGTTAACAAATAAACATGGACAGTTAATTAATTAATTACTGCTTGCAAACTCAAAATTAAAATAACAGCTAACTAAACAACGATCATTTTACACGTTTTCAATTACGCAATGTAATGATTTACTGTAACCACCGCTATCATCATCATCATCATCATCATCATCAGCCTCTACTCGTCCACTGCTGGACATAGGCCTTTTCCATGGCACGCCAACAAGCTCGATTCTGAGCAGTTCTCCGCCAGCCACTACCAGCCACCTTTTTGATGTCGTCGCTCCATCTCGCCCAAGGGCGTCCTACGCTACGTTTGCCGAGACGCGGTCTCCTCTCGAGGACTCGCGCTTCACTCGCAACCACCGCTATGATGAATGATAATTATATTTTAGAAATCGGATGAAAGGTAGTAGTTTTATACTGAACTAGCCCAGCCCTGCCATTTCATAACTGCATAACTTTTGATCCTGGATAAAAACTGTAATACATGTATGTTAATCCTGCTTATAAACCAACTGTGTGCCAAAGGCACTACAGCAACCCTGCAGCTACAGCATCTGTGTGCCAAAGGCATGCAGCTACAGGGTTAAGTCATATATTTTTTTACAGGACTTATTATGGTCTAGATATTGGAAATAATTCTAGGTCTGGCCAAGCAATTTTTTTTGGACCAACAATGTATGGGAAGTGCCATAACTACTCAGAATATGCAGCTACAGGGTTTAGTCATATATTTTTTTTAGTTCTTAATGTGGTCTAGATATTGGAAATAATTCTAGGTCTGGCCGCGTAATTTTTTTTTGGACCAAGAATGTATGGAAAGTGCCATAACTACTCAGAATATACAGCTACAGGGTTTAGTCATATATTTTTTAAGGTCTAGATATTGGAAATAATTCTAGGTCTGGCTGCGCAATTTTTGTTTCGGACCAACAATGTATGGAGAGTGCCTGATGTCCTTTAATCAGAACCCATTCAGTAGTTTTTGCGTAAAAGAGTAAGACGTAACGAGTAACGTACATCCATAAAATTTTTCACGTTTTTTAATATGGGTAGGATTCAAAGACATTGTTTCGAGTTTATTAGGATGACTAATGAATTGACAGATGTCCACGGAACCTTTCTCAATTTATCACCTGTCAAATTAATTTCTCAAAAGACACATCGATTTTGTTGAATTACGGTTCATAAAACAGGGATATTTTGTACAAAAAGTACCATCATCATATCGTATTGAGTGGATAACCACTATCATAATAATCTGCTTGTCCTTCTTCAGCCGATAGAGGTCCACTGTTGGACAAAGGGCTCTCATGATGACCGGTCTTGTGCTGCCCTTATCCATCGGCTTCCCGCGGCCTTTACCAGATCATCACCTTGTTGGGGACCTCCCTACGCTGCTATCCGCTTGTTAGAACACCTTTATTTGGCTGATATACCTACTGGTATTATTACCAGAAGCCATATAAGTAACAGAAGGGTTTTCTTCGCAGTTGCCGCGAGAAATTGCGGTCCGCCGGACAGAGCTCCGGCGGGATCTCATGGCAACATGGAGAGTGCGATTGTCGCAACCCAGTGCTGGGCACACCACAATAGCGGCGGTAAATCCCCTCTTTGAGGAGTGGCTAGAGAGGCACCACGGCAACCTCACCTTCCGCCTGATACAGGGCCTCATCGGACACGGTTGTTTCAGGACGTTCCTCTTCTGTATAAGGCGGTAGGAAACGCCAGGGTGTCACCATTGTGTGGAACGCCCTGAGGACACGGTGGAGCGTACGGTGGAGGTCTGCCTGGCTTGGGTAGAGCACCGCCGTGTCCTTGTAGCGGCGATCGGCGGCGATCTCTCGCGTCCGACCCTGGTCCAGGCCATGGTCCGGAGCGAGAGTGCATGACAGGCCGTCACCTCCTTCTGCGAAGCAGTAATGCTGGCAAAGGAGGAGGCGGAGCGCGTGAGGCAACGGGAATCCCAGCGCCCTCACGCCACTAGCCGCCGCAAGAGACGCCCTGGTCGGGAGATGACACCAAACTCCCAGCCACCGTAGGCGCGGTCCTACGGGCGGTGAGCAGTGGGCAGCTCGCCGCCCGGTAAGAACCAGGCCCGAGTCGACGGCGCGTTGTGTTTCACGCGCGCCTCAAAGAGATGTCAGCACATCGTGACGAGGTCCACGAAGACCGATGCCTCCTGGGTCAGGGTTGCGGGTTGGTTAACCAAGAAAGCATGGCCCTGGCCATCCCACACGCAAAAAAAAGGGTTTTCTTTATATCTAAATATCATATGAAAAGCGTGACAGTTTAAGACAATCCTAAACTATCACGCTTATAATATTAGTAAACGTGAAAGTTTGTATGGATGGATGGATGTATGGATGTTTGTAACTTTTTCACGCAAAAACAATTTGGATGAAATTTCACGGCATTTTTTGTAGCTTCAAATTTCTCTTGAAAACACTTTGTAATATCCCTCATGCAAAAAACGAACCTATTGAATAATTTTATACATGCTTCTGAAATCGCCAACCTGCATTGAGCAAGCGTGGTGATTACCTTCAATCCTTCTCTGTATGAGAGGAGACCTGAGCCCAGCAGTGGGACGGTATAAGGTTGATGACGATACAATTAAAAGAAGTCACAACAGGAACCTTATTCTAACATTTAACGTCCACATTACTAGGTTGCTCAATATAACAGTGTCACCTGTTAATGTAGATAACCTTTGTTTCTGCACAAATAAATGTCAGCTTCTAAATAATTGGCCTTATTTGTTTAGTGGGATTATTTCATTCCAGTTTTCGTATTCGCTGGTACAACCGACTTTTTTGTTTTATATTTGCGGCAGCTAGTTACATACTAGCTGCCGCCAGCGACTTCGTTCGCTTGGAGTTAGTTATGCTCCGCTCCCATTGGTCGCAGCGTGATGTTATATAGCCTAAAGCCTTCCTGGAGTAATGGACTGTCCAATGCAAAAAGAATTTTTCAAATCGGACCAGTAGTTCCCGAGATTAGCGCGAACAAACAAACAAACATACAAACAAACTCTTCAGCTTTATATATTAGTATAGATTAAAAACTAGTGCTTGACCGTAATCCCGCCTGATGGTAAGCAGTGATGCAATCGTTGAAGGTAAAGCGCGCTAATTTATTATTCACTAAGAAAAAACACTCGACTGAACAGAAAGGGAGACGGCAGTTGAGCGAGGTGATGCAATATCAAAACCAATAACATGACCAACGATGCCGCGCCAGAGGGAGATTGATGTGGAGGGCTCCACGACCAAACTCTCGAGACAACAACATTTGGCACATCGTACCCGGCACACATCGCAACACAACTACTGAAACCCGTCCTCCGTACGGGTTTAATGTTATTAACTTAACATACATAATGTACATATATGTCATCTGCTATGTCATTTAGAACACGCAAGGTATCTATATAAACTAATATATAAAGCTGAAGAGTTTGTTTGTATGTTTGTTTGTGCGCGCTAATCTCGGGAACTACTGGTCCGATTTGAAAAATTCTTTTTGCGTTGGATAGCCCATTAATCCAGGAAGGTTTTAGGCTATATAATAATAATAATTGTTTATTTCTCACATTTGTACATAATTTTTACAATAATTTTCTTAACTCTAAGTAGCACTGATGTATAATTTGCCTGAACTAGGTAGAACCTGTGCTTCAGGCGTAAAAGTGCTTATTGTATTTATTTTTATTTCGCAATAAATTAACAATAAAAGTAGTACGTAAAAATCTAGGACACAACGGAAGTATACAGTGTTATTATTAGTATCCTATTGCTTACATAGTAATATTAGATAATGCAATGATTATTATTTTCTAAATTTATTTACATACTGTAAGTAGGTCTTCAGTCTGCTCATATGATAAACCTTGTAGATAATTAAAAACAACATTCTTACAGCTAAAATAATTCAAATTATAAATATTTAATACTCTATTTAACCTATTGTATAAAAAGGGCCCTAAGAACGTATAGAATTTGTGTGTAAATGCATATTTAGAGATAGAGGTTGAGCTGCACACTATATTCGCCTTTTGGTAATTATATTAGCGTTGTAAGTAAGCGTAGCATACTGTTTTAGTAGTTAGTATGTGCAGTATATTTTGCCGAACTGACAAAACTTTGCAGGAATTGTATAACTGGAAAGTAGGGAGAATGTGCTATTTTTAGAACAGCTCTTTGTGCACATTCGAGGGAGAGAAGGATAGATTTTGATGTCCCACCCCATGAAGTTATGCAATATTGAAGTATAGATTGACATAGAGCAAAATACAATTGTTTCACTAAGTTGGCGTCGGCAATGGAGCGCAGTTTTTTGAAAACAAACATCAGTTTACGTACTCTTGTAACCAAACTTTCAATATGTTGTCTAAAGGATAATGTGTTGCCAACAAAGACTCCAAGATATTTTAGGCACTTTGTTTCAAGGATCCTAGGACAGGTAGAAGAAGTGATAGACGGTTTGTTACAGTGGTGAGCGTATAAATGGGAATCAATTATTTTGTTATCAACATTGCGCATAGTGAAATGAATATATTTTGTTTTCTCAGCATTCAGTGTTAATAAATTACAACGAAGCCAGTTAATAAAGGAGTCAAATTCTGCCTGTGCTATGCTATACAACTCGGAAATCGTTTTTGCGGCGAAGATAATCGCAGTGTCATCAACGTACGATATTATTTTGCCATTTACTACATTTAAGTTACATAAATCACTAATGTATATAAGAAATAACGATGGACCAAGAATGCTGCCTTGTGGAACTCCAAAACCTAGAGGTTTTTCTCATCACTAGTCATATACTCGATTCGAACACATTGCGATCTATCGCTTAAATAATCTTTGAAGAGTTTCAGCTGTGTACCTCGCATTCCTAACGCCTCCAGTTTATTCAAAAGCAACGGAACAGATACGGTATCAAAAGCTTTTGCTAAGTCTAGAAAGATAAAGATAGTTAAGACCTGGTTTCCATCACCGAGTTCTTGTGCAACGTGGTCTGTTAACTTTTGTACAGCATTCGCTGTTGACAATTTGCTTCTAAACCCGAACTGTGAAGGAGACAATAAGTTGTTCGTTTCTAAGTAACTGACTAATCCTTTGTTTATAATTTTTTCCAATATTTTAGACAGTGCAGGCAGTATAGATCTTGGTCTATAATTATTCACTACATCTCTACAACCACTTATAAAAATAGGGATGACCGTTGCTTTTTCTAGACTTTTAGGAAAAATTCCCTCTCTGAGGCACATGTGAAATATATACGTTTAATTTTAAGATATGTTAAGTAAAATTTATTTCATTATGTTAGTTATTAATGTAAATATGTAATGCAGCAGTTAGTTAAATTGTGGTGATTTATACTGGAAAATCTTCACCATTGTATGACGGTTGTAGACGCTAAAAACTAAAGGTTTATTGTTAATACTTGTTCCAGCCTCACCGCCAATAAATAAAAAAAAAAAAAATATATACGTTAAAGGGCGTACCAAAATGTGTTTAAAACGCTTTAGTATTTTATTGTTAATATTGTTCCAGCCTACCGCACAATCATCCTTCAGCTCTGAGATGATTTGTTCAATTTCAATTTCGTCCGTGTCCAACAGTGTAAAAGATTTTACACAGCTCTTTAGAGATGTCTGATAATGTGCGATCTGGTCGCCAGATTGGTTCAGAAGTAGTTCAGCGAGGGTTTCCCTACGTTCACAAAGAAGTTATTTACAAAATTAGCTGATGATAGCGGTGATGAGTTAGTGAGCAGGAAACTTGAAACTGATTCCCGTGGCTTATTTCTGTAAGTCAAGTTTTTAATATGTTTCCATATCTGTTTACTATTATTACCTGCTCTCTGTAATTCGTTTTTATCGTACTTAATTTTAAGTTTTTTCAAGAGATTGTTACAAAAGTTCCTGTATCTCTTGTATGTAACAAGAAGCATTTTATTGTCAGGAAAAAGTTTGGTCTTCTGATGTAGTTTATCTCTGTGCCTTATACATCGGACAAGGCCCGGAGTAATCCACGGTTTAATATTAAAATACTTACGATTTAATGTTGTGACGGTCGTATTATGTAATATTGCTTGCTGGACATTTTTAATTAAATACGATAAAGACGACTCAGCGTCAGTAGAATTGTACACAGAGCTAAAATCAATGTTATGCAGGTCATGTTCCAATATATTTATATTTAATTTGGACTTTGACACAAGGCGATTTTGCTTAGGTAGCGTTAAGTTCATTGTTAATAGGACGGCGTTATGATCGGTTATTGTTGAATTAGTAACTAGGGTAATATATGGTAAGGGAGTTTTTATCATCATGTGATCGAGACATGAGCCACTTTGATGTGTCGATAGCGTATGACCGGTGTGAAGCCCATGGTATGAACATAAATTTAATTCATAAATTTAATTTTGAGCACCTGTATCGCCGTTTTCTGCTCTGATGTTCATGTTAATGTCACCCGTTAATATGATGTGCTTAAAAGCGGAAAGACTTTGACAAGCCTGGTCTAAGAAATGGTGAAAGGAGTCCAGATTTCTAAACGATGGGGATCTATAGATAGCTATAATTGCTATAGTTGTACCTAATTTAATTATAAGGCAGTTACAGTCGACTTGATTCTGTTCTTCGACTGAGGCAATTATCGATTGTTTAGCGTAGACCACGAGCCCATCGTTTTGATTCTGGTTATTCGTGCTATGGAAAGAGTTGTATCCCATCACGCTGCGACCAATAGGTGCGGAGCATAACTAACTCCACGCGAACGAAGTCGCTGGCGGCTGCTAGTGTGATCTAAAGTTTGAATACTTCGTGCCTTACCTGTTCATTAAAAATCAAAGATTTTTGTAGAAGAATAACAATCTTAACTTGATGTTTTATGATCTACTTAGTGGCCGTTATTAACGATTGAATAATTAACTGAGACGCCCGTACCGAATCGCAGGAAGTTTTTCTTCCAAACTAGGTACGCTTATAGCAATAAAAGTTTAAGTAGTTTATAACTTTACTTTTTCCGATAGTTTGTGTTAAACTAATTTGTGCTTTTCTAAGAATATAACAATAAGATGAGTTTATTTCCAAAAGCTTAGTACTAGTATATATGACATGTGGCAAAAATTTACCGTCTGTAGCCGAAATTGGCATGGCCTGTATTTCGGCTATCAGCGCCATTCCCCTCGTGAATTATACCATGAAAGTGCCAATCAAAAAGGCATATATAATTACATTAGTAGGTACTACAGAAATACTGAATAATAAATAATGAGTAATTTGCAAATACTAATTAATTAATTAAATCGATCGAATTTGCATAAAGGTACTTGTGATTGCATGACTGTGAGATTGTCTTATGTATATGATAATGTATATGTGGATGTGTGTGTTTGTATGTGTGATTGAGTAATTATGCAGTAAGATAAGATAAATGTTGCATAAATACAGTTAAAACATGAATAACAATCATCCATCTAGTCAAAACGGTTTACATGAGTAGGTAAATAGTTATTTATGCCACTGTCAAGCAATGATAGCTATTGTAATATTAGTGATAGTTTGTGCCATGAAGCGAAGCCATTATCACTGATATCACTCATTTTCAAAACAATTTTATTTATAAATGCTGATAAAAGTTAACAATGGCGCAAAAATAACGCGGCGCGCGTAATTTTGTTTTGTTGTTATAATCCCACAAATCAAAGGCAAAGGCAATTCATCCATGCAGCGTAATAACATGCGATGTTTAGCCGTGACGCAAATACGCGCGCTTTTTGGCATAAACATATATTATGTTGATTTATTGATGCCATAGCCTTAAAAAAAATTAAAAAGTTTCATTGTAGTACGGTTTACCCGTGTGGAAATGGTCATTGTAACACGACTTGGCAGAAATGAGTACTATTGAGATATGACTTATGTGTACTAAGCAAATTACAAATGGTCGTAGAAAAACAATTTAGTAATCAAACTTAACCCATTTGGCGCCGCTGTACCTTATCAGGTACAGCACTAAAAATGAAGGTAGCTCTTAATTTTTTATAACAAACATAAATATTAGACTGTTGTTGGTAAGAAGCCATACAAAGCTAACAATCAATTACTAATATTGGAGGGTAGATACATTAAAACTGTCAGATCGAGGATTGTATACTTGGAGTTTTGCGGCGATAACGAGTAAGTAGTGATCCGATTTATATTTCTATTGTTTTATATAAAATATTTGTACTTAAATGTATGTTTTTTGGAAGAATATATCCCTGCCTATAAAATAAATATTGGGTACGAGGTCTCAAACTTGTTTTGAAAAAAATATATGCTCTGATATACTACTGTACCTGATTGTGTACAACGGCGGAATCCATACACAGAAACTATTTTGTTTTCTAGATTTCACTACAACGAGTTCCAAGAAATTCAATGTGTCTACAGATAATAGGTTAGAATACAATAGGTTAGAAGAAGCTGTGAATGCAATTTTGTGTGACAGTGACAGTGAGGCCGAATACGATTTTGCAGTTATACCACCGGAACCTAGCGTTTTGACGGATGAAGAAGAAGGTTCCGACGAGGATATGCTATTTGTATCCTTACCCAAAGATGTACCAGGTAACATAGAGGTATTTAGCTGTAATTCAGACGATTATGAAAGCAGTGATGATAAACCTGTAGCTGAAAAAGCTAAACGAATGCCTCGTCAACAACCAAATCAGCCAATTTGGCGATAATGTGCACCTGTTTACTCTTTTACTATGTAGGAAACATCTGATATGGAAAACACAGTGCGACACGAAAGAACATCTAGTAAAATTTACACCTGTACATATATTTGAGAAAATATTTGATGAGGAGCTTGATAATTACAAATACTGTTATATGCCACGCAAAATAACAGACACTCATTCCAACTCGACTCGAACGACTTGAAAAACTTTATAGGCATTATGGTCTTGTCTGGATATCATAAATTACCACGAGAAGATTTACTGGTCCTTAGACGAACATGTGGGTGTAGAAATCGTGTCTAGAGCTATGTTAGGACCAAGAAATCTCCATTTCGTGAGTAACGACGAAGCTACCAGTACCAGCGACACGAAATGTTCAAAGTGCGGCCATTAGCAGATATTCTCATGAAAAAGAACATGCAGTGGGGTGTGATGCATGAACACATTTCAACAGACGAATCGATGGTAAAATCCCTCGGTCATCAACCTGCGAAACAATTCATCCGAGGAAAACCTGTGCGATTCGGCTACAAAAACTGGGTAGCAGCGAGTTCTTCGGGATACTGCTATGTGTTTGATTTTTACTGTGGAAAATCCACCAATGCTTCTTCAAATCCCCTAGGTTCAAGAACAGTCAAGATACTACTGATGAAATTGGGGACGAATTCATCAAACTACCAAGTTTTTTTCGATAACTTTTACGCCCTTCTTCCTCGTCAGTACCAAGTTTACCTACAGATGGAGTAGGTAATTTCCCTCAAAAGTTAGAAAAGCCACTCCGATGCGTTTTATGTCATGCACGAGTTACGAGAGTACGTTAGCAACGCAAAAAGAGCTAAAAAATATTATGTGTTGAAAGACAATGTTTCGAAAAATATCATACGTAATACGCCGCTGTACCCATTTGTGTACACCCCCCTCAAAGTAAGCCTTATCATTTTTTAATTCTTTTTTTGTACTTTTGTGTTCTTTTGGTTTGTAAACAATATAAAAATAAACATTTCTTTAATATATTATGGCTAATTTCAATTTGGCGGTTAATGGGTTTAGATGGTCTAGTGGTATGGGCCGCGACTTACAAGTTCTGGTTCGTACGTTCACACCCATCATAAGCTTTACTATTTGTAAATTATTTCATCGCCACTGCTCTTAAAACGAAGAAGGAATACATCGTGAGGAAACCGGCATCATCTAGAGTTAAACCTTCGAAGACATGTGACATCTAACAACACGTACTGAGCCCGCGTAGGTTCCGTTCCACTCCCCCTCACCTAGAGGACGCCTGTGGCCCAGGAGTGGGAACATTTTAGGCTGAATATGTTTTACGTATTAAGAGGGGACTCTAGTGGCCTTTTCTCCATACAAACGTATTCCGCTGTTTTCTTCGTGGATAACGCTTTTAGAGCAATGTTTTTTTTTTTCTTTTTACAATTTCACACATTTATTATACGCGCTCCTATTATTTGATTTTTTCGAAAACTTAATTAATTAAAGAAATATCATGTTTCAAAATCCCGAAAAATAACCCATTTTTACCGCGTTATACAGACGACTATTACAAAAATGTGATAAGTTTTTGATAAAAAAACAAAATAATAGAGGCATTGGTATACTCATCCTCTAAATTTTGATATAAAATAATTGAGATCTGTTGTGTTTTGAAAAAGAAAACAGCGGAATACGAAACATCTTTTGGTCAACGTTTTTGTAGGTAAAATCAGCCTGAGTCGTAATTGTCCCTTTCGTACTTTACGGGGAAAGGTTCAAAACGGCGCGACGGCAGTAGTTTCTTCAAATACCTATTTCTCGAATTCCTCGGCACTAGAGTCCACTCTTAACCGAAAGCACTAGTGCGATACTCAGTTAAATGTTTTTTTTTACCCGCAGATTTTTATCATTATTTCATTTATTCTCATTAGACTGAGCATTAGAACTTTTTGAACGTCGACTTTAGATAAGACAGTCCCCCAAAACGCCCGCCCTTTGCTATTTCCTAGTAGAGGATGGCTAGATTGGAAGGAGTGGAGTAACAAACTCCCTAACAGCACAGCTGTGTCTTTATTAAAAACAAAAAAAAAACAAATGACTTTATACAATACTATGTATAACTGAAGATAAAACCTTTTTTTTAGCTGGACACATTTCATTTTGTGGGTATGCCCGACAATTACTTTGGTGGTACCCGGTAGAAGAAGAAATCTACTGAGTAAGCCCTTTATAACGCATACCTTGCGTGTTCTAATTGACGTAGCAGATGACACGATGTACATAATATGTATGTTAAGTCAATAATATAAAAGCCGTACGGAGGACGAGTTTCAGACGTTTTGTTGCGATGTGTGCCGGGTACGATGCGCCAAATGTTGTTGTGTCAGGAGTTTGCTCGTAGAGAGTCTCCCGATCAATCTCCCTCTGGCGCAGCATTGTTGGTCGTGTTGTTGGATTTAACATTTCATCACCTCGCTCAACTGCCGTCTTCCCTTCCAATTCACTAAGATTATATAGAAAAAAAAACTAGCGCGCTTTTACCACCAACGATTGCATAACTGCTTACCATCAGGCGGAATTGTAGTCAAGCGCTGGTTTATAATTATTTAATAAAAGGCTACTTTCTGTGTCTTTCTAACCCTTCTTTCCTAATTTCAGGACTGGAAGTTTTTATGGAAAATCAAGGCAGAAAGTTAAAAATTGTGCATCCTTTTTTTTAAATCTTATCCTAGCCCTTAAAATAGATAGAATATTGGCAAAGAGAAACCGTTTAACCCGGAATTTAAAGCGATCGAAGCCGCGGGCAAAGCTAGTCTTAATATTATTGTTTCTATAGGTACTCTAGAAGTCTAGAGTAAGAACAAGTATGCAAATGTTTCATGTTCATCATTCTTCATTTATTCAAGGATCTCCACGACGACCGGTCCTGCGCCTCCCGTATCCAGCTGTTTCCTACGACCTTCACTAGGTCGTCGGTTCACCTTGTCGGGGGCCTACCCACGCTGAGTCTTCCAGTGCGTGGTCGCCACTCAAGAATCCGTCAACCCCATCGGGCATCGGTCCTACGGGAAATGTGCCCGGCCCACTGCCACTTTAGTGTTGCTATTATTCGGGCTATGTCAGTTACTTTCGTTCTTCTGCGGATCTCCTCATTTCTGATTCGATCACGCAGTGAAACCCCAAGCATAGCCCTCTCCATTGCTCTTTGAGTGACCTTGAGCCTTCTTATAAAGACCATTGTTAGCGACCATGTCTCAATTCCATAAGTCATCATTGGCAACACACACTGGTCGACGACTTTGTCTTGAGGCACTGCGATATTTCGGACGAGCAGACAACAACAACTCCGAAACGTTTCATGTTGACACAGCAAAATTAAGAACAACACATTTCGCCCACGTATTTAAACCGACACGATCGTAACGGGACCTAAGACAATACAAGACGCCTCTTAATCAAATTAATTACTGTACTTTACAACATAAACAACATTTACAGAGATTTAAATTTGAATTCCCAGTAAGCCGTGTTTTACAGTAATTCGGGTCGGCCTTAATCGGCACAAACGGGTGGCAAAATCACGTCATTTATTTAATTACCAGTCTATTCAAACACTTTTTTCTAAATAAATGTTATTTCGAGTCAAACAAATATCAAAATTATTAAATCAAAAGTCATTTATTTAAATTAAGCTGACCATCAGCACTTTTTGAACGTCAATAATACATAAGACATTCCCCCCAAAACGCCCGCCCTTCGCCACTTCCCAGTGCTTTCGCTGTATTATAAGTATAAATAGTTATAATACACACATCAAAAGTGTCTAGGGATCAAGCATTTTTATGCGGATTTCTTGAGATTGAGATGTGGCTTTGTAATAAATTTATGATTTTATAAATTTATATGGATCCTTTTTGGTGCATTTCATAATTTGAATCAGGAACTGTGAATCAAATTCGAGTAAAAGATGAAAATCAGCTGTCAATATTTTCCCTATAAAAACATACAACGCATTGAAGACATTATTAGTGCTACTGTTTCCCTACTACTGATTAAAACCAACGTTATTATGGAGCGGCGACGTCATTTAAGCAGGGAAGAAATGCTCAGAGCCGTGGGAATGATAGAAGCTGGTTCCCGGCAACGTACTGTGGCTTTAGCTCTGAATACAAGTCAGAGTGTTATCAGTCGACTTTGGACACGTTACCGAAGCACTGGTACCGTGGCTGAGCGCCATGGAGGACGGTATCGCTGCACCACACGGAGACAAGACCGATACATTCAAATCTTAACTCGAAGAGCTCCAACAATAACCGCCATGATGTTAGCCGTGAGGCTTCATCACTCTTCAGGGAACTTAATTAGCGACCAAACAGTCAGAAACCGCTTGCATGAAGTGAACCTTCATTCCCGAAGACCGCTACGGGTACCACCTATAGCAATGCACAATCGTAGGATTCGATATCAATGGGCTCTTGAACACAGAAATTGGGCAGAAGAACAATGGCGTTTCGTGTGCTTTTCTGATGAGTCTCGTTTTGGTATGAGACCGGATACAAGACGTATACGACACTGGAGAACCCCTGGACGCCAACAGCGATTAAAATCCTGCCAGGAAGTCCATCCTTATAGTGGTGGAACCATCATGGTATGGGCGGGTATTTGGATCGGCGGAAGAACTGAGTTGATTTGGATCAGAGGCAACCTCAACGCTCAAATTTATGCTGAAACGATTGTATCAGACGTCATCGTTCCTCTACAAGTGCAAATCGGTCCCTTATTTCAGTTAATGCATGATAATGCACGACCGCACACCGCAAGAGTTGTAAGACAGACTCTCGCCGCAGCTAACATCAATGTCCTGCCCTGGCCTGCTCAGTCGCCAGACTTGAACCCGATTGAGCATGCATGGGATATGCTACAGAGAAGAGCTCTGCCGAATATGGAGGGTATCCAGTCGCAAGAAGACCTTTTTTTGTTGTTGCAACGAACATGGGCGGCCATTCCACAGCGTGATTTGGATGAACTCATTTTGAGTATGCCAAACCGATGTTCTTGTGTTGTTAGTGTTCGCGGTAGAAACACGGATTATTAATTGTTTAAGTTACCCAATAAAATTTTAGAGAAAACTGTTATTTCAGTCTTTTTTTCGAACTTTTGTGTTAGTGGTTCAAATGTCAAATATCCCTTTATTAGGAAAATGGCAAATTTCTTTATTAATGCAAAGGTGACTTGGTTTATCGTTACTGTGACAAACGAAAACACTTTATTTGATGAATCCTTAAAGAAAATTTTAATTAATATCAATCAGGAGAAAAGTTATTGCAAAAATATATGTTGATCCCTAGACACTTTTGATGTGTGTATTTTATATAGAGTAGCCAGCCTTTCGGTATTCTATAGAATGAATTCTGGTGAGTGTGCAAGGGAATTGCATGATTTAATTACCTCCGTTCAACCATCGGACGACCCGTCGTGCGGCGACTTTCCATCCTTACGTTGTTAACACCACTACGATCCGGACGTAGCGTTTCGACTCGTTTTTTATACCGCGTACATCGGGAAACTGGAACAATTTGCCCACGGCGGTGTTTCCGTTACACTACAATTTGAGTGTCTTCAAGGCTAGAGTGAATAGTCTCTTAATAAACTAGCGCGCTTTACCATCAACGATTTTCGCATCACTGCTTACCATCAGGCGGGATGCCGGTCAAGCGTTACTTTATAATTTATAAAAAAAAAATACATATGTATAATGCACATGAAGAAGAAAATACATTGAAGTACTACAATAAAAACACATAGAAAATCCTTCGAAGTCCCATTAATACAGACATAACACAAATTTTAAGAGCAGTAGTGGCCTAATGGTATCGGCCGCGACTTACAAGTTGTAAATCGTAGGCCCGAACTCCGTCAGGCGCTTTATTTCAGGTAAATTATTTGGTAAAGGTAAACTTTGTGAGGAAATCGGCATGAGGAAACCTAGAAGCAAAAGCTTTGAAGACATGTGACATCCACCAACCCACATTAGACCCGCGTGGTAGATTATTGCCACTGCCTCTCACCGAGCGGAGACCTGTGTCCCAGGAGTAGGCTATATCGAGGTCTCAAGGTATAATTGACTGTTGTTGGATTTAGTTAACGACATTGTGGTAAAATATTAACAAAACCTATTAACCAAATTCAACAACAGTCAATTAGACATTGAGGCCTCGATATTGTGATTTCCTCAAATTGAGCCACGTGCTACGATTGTTACACACAACAATGGCATATGGCTCACCCGGCCGTGCCTACTTGAATATTATATTATACTGAGGTAATACAACTCAATCTACTAAGTAAACTGTCGGAATGCGCGGTAATTGCCTGCAATACCTACCTACTACATTAACCAAGAATTTTCGTTACTAGACACTGCATTTTTAATGTTTATTTTTGGAATAGTCTGGCGTTAAGGTCCTTGGTCCGGAGCGAGAGTACATGGCAGGCCGTCACCTCCTTCTGCGAAGCAGTGATGCTAACAAAGATGGAGGCGGAGCGCTTGAGGAAGCGAGAATCCCAGCGCCTTCATTCCTCTAGCCACCGCAGGAGACGCCCTGGTCGGAGACGACATCGAACTCCTAGCCATCGTAGGCGTGGGCTTGCGGGCGGTGAGCCTTGGGCAGCTCGCCGCCCGGTAAGGACCAGGCCTAGGTCGATGGCACGTTGTGTTTCACGCGAGCTTCAAAGAGATATCAGCACATCTTGACGGAGTCTACAAAGACCGATGCCTCCTGAGACAGGGTTGCGGGTTGGTTAAAAAAGAAGCCGTGGTCCTGAAGCACAGGCAAGTGAAGAAACACGGGGTGGATTTTAGTCAGTAAAATTCTGATACGCCCTTCTGCTTCGCCCAGAGCGGGAGAGGTCATTTGATGATTTCCCATTCTGAACAAAAAAAGGTATGCGATAGATCTATGGATGGGTGACCATTTCTACATATCGAGACCGCTCCGTGTCCCGGAAAGCATGTTAAGCTGTTGGTACCGGCTGTCAATCGTAGATCTTTGACAGTCGTAACGAGTCGTCAGAAGTCCGAAAGTCTGACCACCAGTCTTACCAAGGGTTATTGTTTTACCAGTAACTGGGTTGTGGAGGTCAAATAGACAGTCGCTTCATATAAAATACTTGTGTTCAGCTGAATCTACATAGACTGAAAGCTGACTCCAACGTAGTTGGTAAAAGGCTAGGCAGATGACATTGATGGAAGCCTTCTTCTTCTTCTTGTTCAGCTTATATATGTCCACTGCTAGACAAAGGCCTCCCCCAAGGCTTTCCACGATGGCCGGTCTTGTGCTGCCCGCATCCATCGGCTTCCCGCGACCTTCACCAAGTCATCGGTCCACCTTGTTGGAGGCCTCCCTACGCTGCGTCTTCCGGTAGGTGGCCGCCACTCCAGAACCTTATTGCCCCATCGGCCATCGGTTCTACGAGCAATCTGCCCCGCCCACTGCCACTTAATTTTAGCGACTCGAAGAGCTATGTCGGTGACTTTGGTTCTTCTGCGGAAAGCCTTCGATTGAGTGCAATGGCTTAATCCTTTGTTCTAAAATGGGCAGAAAACGCAAAATAAAATGCAAAGATAGAGGTAAAGTAAAGATAAACAGAGGAAAAACAACGAGAAGATCGGATGGCAATATTTCCCAGATATTATATTTACAGAATCAGCGCGCGTCTGTTCTAAATATTCAATATTGAAATGGGAACACCGCAAACTGCTAAATATTCAGGAGTTGCTAGTCGATAGTGCAACGCTTAAAGTTAAGAGTTCATGCCACTAAAAAGGGGATATGATAATTAATGGTAATTAGATCGGTTTCCTGACTGTGCTGAATCGGATTTTAACGCCTTTGTGAAATTACACGGTTATGCATTTTACTCTGAGCATTTAGTTTTTCTTTGTTGACGATTTCTGGACGGTCCGCAGATTTTTGTAGAGAAATAATTATTTAACTTGTAGGTAAAGTACCTACAATCAAAAGATTTTTTTTATATCGAAGCAGGTTAGCTTTTCAGTTTTGGAAAGAACATATATATTATATAAATTTAATTTTACCACATAAAGATTATAGTATATTATTTAAGTAGAATACCATTTTAAAAGGTCGCTCTTAGTGATAAGACGAAATTTTGTGTCACTTTTTCTGAAATTTTACATTTATATCTGCAATTATTTAATTTACAGTGTCGACCATAAGTCCATAGGCAATCTCAAAAAACAATAGCTTGAAGTTTAATTTGACTTACGCCCTTTTAGTTTCAAATTTTATTAATGCAATATAGCAAGAACAGATCGCTTCTATATACACTAGTAATATATTGTTATTTCGCGTAATGTGACAACTGTTCATTAGTGTAAGGAATGTTAAGATATCATTCAAACACGCACATACACTGGCTGCGCGCTCGCATAGCAACGCAGTCCTTAGCATGCTGCTGGATTTTTGAGCGTTTACTGTAAATCCTAAAGAGTTTTTTAATCCATTTTTAATTCTAATCTATTCTTTAGGAATAATGACTGTCTTATTCTTCTTATTAGCGTATTCAGGGCAATTTAAATACAGTCAGAATTACCTGTGATATCACCTTTTGATAAGTAAATTTTCTGGAATATAAAATTATTTAATTTTAATTTGACGTCCTCCGTGCCGCAGTAGTCAACACGCTTGCCTGCAACGTGGAGGCCCTGGTTCGATCTCCGGCCAGGTCATGATGGAAAATGATTTTTTCCTGATTGGCCTTGGTCTTGTATTGTTGAGTTAGTATCCCAAACACAAGTCTCAAACTTACTTTGGAGCTAGCTCAATCTGTGTGATTTGTCAAAAAAAAAAATGAAAATTTTAACTAGCTTATATTTCGAGGTCACCGTAAAACGGGCTTTTGTATTAGAATGTTCCTATTTGAAGTCATTATAATGGGATATTTACTTCATAGATTTCAAACCTAGATTCCAAGTCGATCAAATTCATAGACCACTCAACTCCAATAAGCAACAAAAGGCAATTAATTTCCAGATATTACGTGTCCAACCCTTGCCCACTCATCCAGACCAAGTGTCACTAACCACAATACCAATATCCAAGTACATACTTGATACCATTATACAGGCAAAATTAAATTTACCAGCGAACTCTGCTGAACGTGATGGCTATCTGTATTTAAACACGATAAAATAAAAACAATGTTTAAAAACAGTGTTTAATTTGAATATTTTGAAATAGTTAGGGAATAATTTCGCAATAAATGGTTTATTACTTTATATACATGAAAACAACCATAAACATTGTTGAGCTATTACCAGTCACCACCCGTAGATGCGCCTAACGTGCTGTAGTATAAACAGATACGGAAACTCGCGCAAAGGCCCTGCACTGCTAAAACGAAACAACAAGAGCAGGCATACATTTCCGCTGCGAGGTAGAACGAGAGGGGGTTATTACGCAGCGCCGGTAGTTAACTCTTCATCCGTCTTACTAAATTCGATCAGGGTGAAGTCCTGAAGCGAGTTTAATATTTTTTACTCTTCTAAGAAAAGTGCATAACGCCCCTAACAAAGTTTTCACTTTAAACAACAATATTTTTTGTGTTTTTAATATTTTTTGTGTTTGTTGAATTCACTAAGAGCAGTGGATAATCATTTTAGCCGGAAGACGTCCGCTGCTGAACATAGGCATCCCCCTAGGATCTACAGGTCGACCGGTCCTAGGCCTTTCGTATCCAGCGGTTTACCGCAAGCTTCACCTCGTCGTTGGTCCACCTTGTTAGGGGCTTACCCACGCTGCATCTTCCGGTGCGTGGTCGCCACTGGAGAACCCGTCGACCTCATCGGACATAAGTCCTACGGGCAATGTGGCCGGCCCACTGCCACTAAGTGTTGCAATCTTCGGGCTATGTCGGTTACTGTCGTTCTACTGCGGATATCGTCATTTCTGATTTGATCACGCCGTGAAATCCCAAGCATAACCGTCTCCATTGCCCTTTGAGTGACCTTAAGCTTTCTTATAAGGCCTTATAAAAGCGGTGGATGATGCCGAAAGAAATCTCCTAAATAATTTCTTTTTTCTATTAACATATTATTTAGATATCGGTGACATGTATATGTGGAGTGTCACAGGCACATTGAATTTGTTTCTGTATATCCAGATAAATCAATATAATGTACCCATTTATTGCTTTTAGAAGTCTCTTACCAAATTATTGCCAAGAGCTGTATTCTATTGGGAAACATACTCAATTATGTATCTACAGGCTGTTGTAGGATTTATGTCCACAAATAAGTGATGATATTAAATTTTGGGTTAACTTAGTGTCTGTTTGACGGCCTGAAAGAAAAAAATGTATTTTTGTTGTGAAGAAATCTGGACTAGGAAGAAGAAAAGAAGAAATCTGATATAGGTTTATATTTAGGTGAAATTAAACCCTATGCTGCTGATGATGTGTAAGGAAATTACTCGTTAGTTAAAAGAAAGACAAGATTTATCGTTTTATTTTGAAAGCATTTAATTTTTCATCTGAACTTGTAAACAGAAACCCTAATGGAGTATCATAACGAAGCAAAGTAAAGCAAATAGTTTCTCGAAAACTATATTAAAACGAAACGTAGGAAAAATATTATTTCTCTCAATGTAACCTCATACCTTCAATGCTTTCACAATACGGAAGCTATAAACTTGCTAAAATATTATGCATATTTAAGTATTCCTGTTTACTCAATGGTTGGAAATATTTTATTTTGTCACGTATATGTATTTTAATGCGATGCCATTACTTGTTGGGCATATTACTGTATTTATAATACCCGGTTTATTTACAAACGATGTTTAAAATATAATATTCATTGTTGCTTGAAAGCCACTTACCTTTAGTCATCGTTCATTAATAAATCCTGTAATATTAAAGGTTACAAAATAGTTTTACCTCCTAACGTTTGTAGAAAAAACTATATATATGATACCTGAGGGAGGTCATCGCCATCGCAGTAGACCAAGGCGAAGGTGGTGTGACGATTTGGTAACGTTCGCAGAGATAAAATGGCCAGATATAGCACAAGACAAGGAGATTTCAAAAGAAGGTCTTTGCTCAGTGGGACACCAAATAGGCTACAAAATGGACTACGTATTGAGTGTCTTCAAAGATAGAGTGAATAAACTCTTAATAAACTAGTGTGCTTTATCATCAACGATAGCGTCACTGCTTACCATCAGGCGGGATTGCGGTCAAGCGCTAGTTTATAATTGATATAAAAAAGCGAACCGAAAGGAAATGACAGAAAGTGTAGTAGTCGAATTCTCTGAATATTATCAACTATACATATGTAGGTTTCAAAACATGTAGAACACTAGCTCTACACATTTTTGTCTGATCATATTCAGAGAAGTGTGAAGAGTGTTTTGACTACAAAATACCTGTGTGATCCGCACAGGTAAATAAGTTTCGCTTTACTTTATTTTCTAGTAAAACGTGCTGAAAATAAGGAAACGTTTTTATTATTTGCACGTAAAATTGATTTGGATCTTGAACCCATTTCATATTTTCCGAACAAAGCGAGCATCCTGTATATTTACTTACGCAAACAAATTAAATTTCCGTTTGATAGCAATTTTAAATTCCCTTTGTAGCTATTATTGGATAAAATATAGCTTCGGTATTAATATTTGGTGCCCTTAACTAAAAGAAGTGATCTTCGAATTAATAATGGATTTTTACCAATTTATTTGAAGATATTTTTTTCTTTTTCTTAGTTTTTCTGCCGTATTAATGAAAGTTTAAAAAAGCTGTTCCATTAACGGTTATTTGCTTTTACACACATTACCATCAACTCTGTTTTCCCACCAAAAGTAACAACACATAACATAACATCACTCCTGCAACGCCCAAAGGAATCGAACTGTCTATCAACTCTGTGGAAATTTCATCATGGGAAGTTAGGTGAAGTCAGCTTAGAGTGAGCTCCTAATGGTGTCAATTTTTTTTAATAATTATAAAATAGTGCTTGACGGCAATCCCGGCTGATGGTAAGCAGTAATGCAATCGTTGATGGTAAAGCGCGCTAGTTTATTAAGAGCCTATTTACTCAAAAGACTGAGTGAATACGAAGTAAGACGGCAGTTGAGCGAGGTGATGCAATGTTAAACCCAACAACACAATCAACGATGCTGCGCCAGCTGGACCATCTGGAGACCATCCACGATCAAACTTCTGACACAACAACATTTGGTGCATCGTACCCGGCACACATCGCAATACAACTTAGACCAGTCCTCCGTACGGCTTCACCAGACTTCATGAAAACGACGAATCGCTTGGCGGCAAGACTTTGTCAGCTTTGTCAATCTTAATCATTAGTTGTAATGACAACTCACTCCACAATCAATTCACCCAAGTTGTACCACTGTACATTAACTGATGGGTCCGCTAGGTCCAATGCGTGCCAGAATCGTGGATTGTTCCCAAAAGTTACCGTGGCCCCTGACACGGGCAACTGATGGAACACAGGTGGGATTTAGTCAGTAAAAGTTTTACAGGAGCTCTGCCTAGAGCGAAAGAAGTTATTAGATGATTACTGAGATACCCTACGGTAGGGTATACCTACATTTTACAAGTTATGATAAAAACTTTTTACCATTAACCAGGCCCAAACCAAAATGCCTCACCTCAATAACAATCCTGGAACTCATAGTCAGCAGTAAGCATTTCCTAATTTATTCCGAAACAATACTTAAAAATATATAAACGAAAAGCCGCTAAATAATGTGCGATATAATTCCTATGAAATTACACATAATACCGTTCTCTATAATAATTCCAATAAGTATCATGACATGCAATCTCCAATGAAAGCAAAAATAGATGTTATAGCGGTAGCTATGGAGAATGCGTTCGATACGTAAGGAAGGCGGGTCGCGTGTACATAGCGTAATGGAATTAACGTCGACGAAGCGAACTGTGATTGCGAACGTGATTATGTTCGATGGTATTATACACGACATCGTTTTTGAACTTGAAATAACAACACGCTAAGACATTTAAGAAAAGGCTTTTGACACAAAAGAAAGCTATTCTGAAATGTGGGATTATATTGGCATTTTTAATGAACTTAAAGCTATTATGAGCTATATTGATGTAATCAAATATTTGTATCAATAACTTGAAAATTTAAAAGAGTGTCCATGGAGTTTCTTGCCCGTTCTTCTCCATAGGTACCTACTCTTTGGAATGGACGACTAGCTTCATCTTATTGACTGACCGACCTTCTGACAATTCAAAAGTGCCTGTAACTGGTTTATTTGAAATAAATGATTTGATTTGATTGATTAAAATTGATAGACACTGAAAGTGCAAAGTATGTAGTGGTTGAGTTCTGTCCCGACTTAACATGTGTTTACAAGCTAAGAAAAGTAGCCTTTTGGATGAATTCCAAATCAAGAGAGAGGACAGTGACCAGAGCGCAGCAGTGGCCTTTGTTGTTAGAATCCCATCAGGCGGTTTACTTTATGTTAATTATTTCATCGCCACTGCTCTCAAAACGGTGTTGGAAAACATTGTGAGGAAACCGACATGTCCTAAAGCTAAAATTTCGAAGACATCTGACATCTACCATCCCGCAATCTGTCTGCGGAGTAGATTACGGCCCACACCTCCTCACCAAGAGGAGGCCTGTGTCGCTGGTGTGGGAATATTAGACAAACGAAATTGTATTTTGTTTTAGAAACCATTAACGATATTTTCGTAACTTTACGTTTTGTAGTGACAAAAGCAGGAGTACAAGTACCAATGTAACTTTTCTAAAGTTATTTATGTACTTTCTAAGTATATCTTGGACACCAATGACTGAAGGTGAAGGAAAACATCTTGAGGAAACCTGGGCATTAAGTCTGAAATGGCCAACCCGCATTGAGCAAGCGAAGTGATTACGCTCAATCCTTCTCTGTATGAGAGGAGACCTGTGCCCAGCAGTGGGACGATAAAAAACGTTGGTGATGATGACAGCAGGAGCGTAATTTACCTGGGTCTCTATCAACGGTTGATATAAAATAAGCACCTGTTAAAATAATGGGAGCAATATGTACGTCCGCGTTTGCCCCCGTTTTCGCAACATTTTTTGTTACTGCTCTGCTCCTATTCGTCATAGCGGGATGTTATATTTAACATCCAAAAAAAGTCCAGCCTGAGAAAGGACATAGGCAAAGTACCTCTGTCTGTCTGCCCGGCTTTCACGCCAAAACTACTGAACGGATTGTGATGGAATTTGGTACACAGATAGTCTAGAGCCTGAGAAAGGACATAGGCTATTGCCTATGTCCTTTCTCAAGGCGTGAAAGCCGGACAGACAGACAGAGATACTTTCGCAATTATAATATTAGTATGGATTAAACTAATTTGTCTTTTCATAGTTTCTCAATACCCTACATCTTTCGTTTTTCCGGCCCGAAACTAGTCTAAATCCTCATAACAGCGTTTGTTAGGGATACTTCACGATAACGCTCTCTCGTCACCCGTCACTCTTATCGCACACTACATGACGATTTTGGCCCATATAACTGGATGCAAACGTAACCTGTCTAATTATCTTAACTATTGACCATGAAAAACTTCCATTTCTGTATTTTTTTATTCCAAAAATATTGAAACTACGGTAATAGCAGTCAAATCTTTGATGAGTAGTTAAAACAGCAAAATGGACGAGGTAATTACTACTGATGCATTCTGCTGAAAACTTACACATGCCTTATGCATGTGCTGTATGCGCATGTAGATATTATAATGTGACTATACTTTTACCCACTAACAAAATGAACCAATTATTAACCAACCCAAATTCACCTACCCAACCTACCAACTATACCTATGTATACAGTGTGTGTCAGAGTTCTACTGACAATGACCCACCCGTGTTCCTTCACTTGCCTGTACGCCAGAGTTCGGGGTATTTCTTTCGAACAATCCACAGCCACTGCTAGAAATGATTATTGACTATGATTTATCATCATCATCATCATCAAACTTTTATCGTCTCACTGCTGGGCACAGGTCTCCTCTCATATAGAAAAGACTGAGGGCAATCATCACGCTTGCTCAATGCGGGTTGGCGATTTCAGACTTAAACTCCATGTTTCCTCAAGATGTTTTCCTTAACTTTTTAATCAGTCATTGGTGTCCAAGATATACTTAGAAAGTACATATAACTTTAAAAAAGTTGCATTGGTACTTGCCTGACCTGGAATCGAACCCGCACACTCATACTTGAGGGGCTGGTGTTTTAATTAACCACTAGGCCACCAAGACTATAAAGGCCTAGTGGCCTAAGTCTGGTGGCATATAGTCGTGGTCGACTATACGGGCCACCACGACTACATGAATATGATTACAAAGTTCTAATTGGGCTGTTAGGTGGAATGCGTAAATTGAGGGAACACATCGACACGTAGCTTTTATAATATATATTGATCGAAAAAACTATTATCGGAGAAGACACGACCTCTCACAACTTGTTAATCTAGATTTTATGACGAATATTTCTTTACTCTGTTAGCAGATGTTCAAGCAAATACTGTCGAGTGAGACGATCATGTTTTATTAGTAGGAAATGTTTTTCTGTTAGGAAGTTTTAGGTTTTACGATCTAGCTACTTAGTTAGTAACTGTAAAAGTATATCTAGGCAGCGGATAAGCCTCAACTCCGGTGTGTAATTAAAGTTTTTTTATGTTTCTGCCTGTAAGTGCTTCATCAAAGTGATATTTACTCAAGAAACATCACGTGAGTGACTTTTTATACTAAAACTACTTTTATTGACAGGTTACGAGAAAATGCAACGATTTTTCCTATACGGAACGTCTATTGAGTTACAATGTTTATTTATTCATTTAATCTTTTTGTACAAAAAAAGATGCAAAGGCGGACTTATGCCTTAGAAATTTTCTATCAGCCACCCAAAGTACCTGCCAACTATTTTCTTCACCAGAAGAGAATAGTTGGCGGGTACTTTGGTTAATAGAAACAATGAAAGCATTGAATATAGCAATATGAACGTGAAGTAATCCTTTAAGTGTATTTAATTGTTGGCCGTATCCAGAGTCGCTAAAGAGCACCTGATCAAAGACATTTGCCTTATCAAGCGGTATCGTGTAAAAAAAAGCTGGTGTTCTATATCCTGGATACTGGATTCATTAGACGAGAAGCCGATCTTAGTATATGTAGCGGTATCTACAACCGCCTTATGCGAACAACGCGTCATATTGCCGTCACACGAATTCTACATTCCTCAAGCAGAGTTTACCGTGCATCTAGCATACATTCAACTTCCCAACATCAATCATTGGGCAAGTGCCTCCCTTTTCTAAAGAGGATGACTGAACTTTACTCCCTGTTCCTCATGCCTCTATAGTCGATAAAAAGTTTAAGCAGATCGATTCGTTCTTAATTTATTCTCGTTTCAAAAAGGTATAAAATTAGCTTAAAAAAGAATTGTATATCCACCAAACAATAATTTAGTAATATAAATATTTATATGAATTGACATCGTTCATAATTTCAATACAATCTAAAGTCAGTATCAATCTTCAAAAATGCACACCACTCCGAAGAAAGAAAATTGGATTTTCAGCTCATAATGTTATTTTGGCGGGTCTATCAATATTTGAGCAGTCATCCCAAAAACAGCTAGACTGGAAAGCGTTGACCCGAATAGAATATTCAATTTTAGCAAAGTTGGTATTTCTACAAGCATTTGACAAAATGCTGTCTGTTCAAAAAGTGTCACATGAAAGTAAAAACACACAACGTACGGGTTGAATTCTTACGCAAACACTAACTACATAAAATTATTGAAACTTCCATCTGTATTTAAAAGATCTCTTCTTTATATGTCACCACTTTTTTTTTAAATAAATATAAACTAGTGCTTGACTTCAATCCTGCCTAATGGTAAGCAGTGATGCAATCGTTAATGGTAAACCGCACTAGTTTATTAGGCCTATTTACTTAAAAACTTAGGAATAGGAAGGATGACGGCAGTTGAGCGAGGTGATGCACTGTTAAACCCAAGACCAACACGACCAAACGATGCTGCGCTAGAGGGAGATTGATCTGGAGACTCTCCACAACCAAACTCCCGATACAACAACATTTGGCGCATCGTACCCGGCACACATCGCAACACAACTGATCAGACACGTTCTCCGTACGGCTTCACCAGACATCATGCCGGAACACGACGACGCAAGACATTGTCTGGTGGGTGGTAACTTCTGCCGGCAGCCGATATTATGGCCTACCGTCGAGGATCCTTTACAATTATGGACTTTTTACAATTATGATTATTTAAATAAAATTATTAAAATGTAATAAAAATGTGCACTTAATTACCTTAATAACTATGTCAGAGGGAAACGAGAGGAAAAAGCCCACTCATGTAGTTGAATTTTGGAACATACTTATATAGGTACATTAGGACTTTTCACCATCAATTAAGAAGAAAAAAAAATCGTCATTGAAAATAGATGTTTTAATATTTACCTCAATCTTGTCGAATGAAAAACATTTGTAAGGTGATTTAAAACTAGAATTCAGTTTCAAATATTTAAAATCATATCAATGGACTTAAGCGACAGGTACATGATTATTTTTTTTACGTTTTCTTCAAACAGTTTCGAAATAGAGCATAGATCGATTTTAGCTTCAGCTTTCACATAGTATTTTTGAATACGATTTCATTTATTATTTAGACTAGACAATCTATCTTTAAGTTCATTTGTTGGTTTAGGGATCGACAAGTAAATTGCTTTGTTTTAGATGTTGTTAATGGGATGGTAGATTTCCTCCAGAAATATTTCAAGTTTGTGATGGAAAAAGGTTGTCAATATAAACTTTTGTCATTTCCTATAATCAATCAACCTCTTATTACGATGTATTTCATACTTTCTCCGAAATTGATCGATCACGTTAGTTCTATTATTGGACCAAATCTTGCTGAATACCTAACGACCAATGTATTTTTACTTTCCTCAATTATTAACGGAACAAATAATTTTAAATGTGACTTCAACAAGTAATTTCTCTTTCTTTTCTTGAAGTTGGTCTAATGAATCTTATTAACGATAGTAAAAAAAAAACCCACCGAATCTTCTCAATAAGGTTGTTTTTTATGTCTGTTACATCTTAACTCCGTCATTGCATTTTTTGAAGTAAAGACTTATTTAGTGCCTTTTACACTTTTGGGGTGGGAAAGAAACGTTAAACTCGTATCAGGACGTGCCCTGACAAAACCGTGGCCCTGGCCGTCGCACAAACAAGTGAAGAAATACGGGTGGATTTTAGCCAGTAAGAGTCTGACACGCCCTTCCGCTCCGCCGAGAGCGGGAGAAGTCATTTGATGATTTCCCATCCCAACAAAAAAAAAGTACGTTTCCTGATACTGTCTTTCAAATTTTCGAAGATTTGAATAAACCTCTGGCACTACTTAATACCTCCTTCCACCGGGTGGCGAATACGTAGGTATGTCTGCTTCTACTGTTTCGTTTTAGTTGCGCAGGGAGCTTGCGCGAGTGTTCGTGAGTGATTGTACTACATACATATTGTTATGCACATCCACGGATAATGACTGCTGATGGCTCATCCTCCGCTCCATCTGTATAGGTACTTGTAAAATTGGTGTATATATTTAAACTAGCTTTCCGCCCGCGGCTTCGCCCGCGTGGAGTCGGTTATATCGCGCTTTTTAGATTTCCCTCGGGAATATCAATTTTTTCCGGGATAAAAGGTAGCCTATGTTCTTTCTCAGGGTCTAAGGATTGTCTGTGCCAAATTTCATCAAAAACAGTTGTGAGGTTTAAGCGAGAAAGCGTAACAGACAGACAGACAGACAGACAGACAGACAGACAGACAGACCAGACAGACCGACAGACAGAGAGTTACTTTCGCATTTATAATATTAGTATGGATTAATAAAGCATTTCAAAATATTGAAAAATGTACAATGTTAATGTACAAGATTTCACTTCTCACTCTCACGGAGTGATGTCCGCTTTTTTAAATTTGTTTGTTTACGTACTGACTGCTAAAAGTTACAACACAAAATATAGAAACACTAGCTTTCCGCCCGCGGCTTCGCCCGCGTGGAGTTCGGTTATATCGCGCTTTTTAGATTTCCCTCGGGAATATCAATTTTTCCGGGATAAAAGGTAGCCTATGTTCTTTCTCAGAGTCCAAAGATTGTCTGTGCCAAATTTCATCAAAATCGGTTGAGAGGTTTAAGCAGGAAAGCGTAACAGACAGACAGACAGACAGACAGACAGACAGACAGACAGACAGACAGACAGAGTTACTTTCGCATTTATAATATTAGTATGGATTATATGTAATATAAAACAATGAAATTGCGTATCCATCTACTATGTAGTGTCTTTTTGGAAGTCTTTTGTTTTTGTAAAAGTCTATTTGTTTTTATTTGCTTTGCAACATAGCTCAATTATCTTACTGTTCTCCATATTCTCTGCTCGTAACGTCAGGTGTTATGAAAACTAGAGTATTAAGTATATTCTGGTCCCAGGTATATGTCGCATTATGAACGTAACATAGCCCCTGGGCTGCGCTGGAAGGTATTCCAAGCATTTTGTAGAAGGTCAGAAGTCATATTATTATGAGCATAGTCTAAGAGCTAAAGACCTATAGAAATATCTGAATGTTAAGCTTGCAAATATATTTCTAAATCATTATTATCATTACATTCATAAGCATCTTCATATTCTAGAGTTACGTGTTGTTTGTCACTGTTTTTAACTTTTTATTATGTTTACATAAATAATCAAAATAAATGTAATTTATTAGGTGGTTCAGGTTATACCTCTCAGGATTTTTTCTATAGATAGTACGAAAAATTCATAATTACAATTTTTACAAAAAGATTGTAGCTAAATTGAACACAGTCAAAAACAAAAATTCCAAGTTATATATATTAGAAAGCCTTATAAGAAGCCAACGGCTGCTATCTCAGTATAATGCGGGAAAATGAAAAAAATGTCGCCACACTGGTATTTCGATAAAAAAGCCTAGAGTCTAAATTTCTTACAAGGTTACTTGCAATTAGTCTGTCTTTTATCCCTATTAACGGAACTTTCACATAATTGTGGTTTCATCTACAATGTCACATGCTAACTACGCATAACACCTTCGTCACGTATAATTCTGCATCGCGCAAACAGTGTATATTTTCGGGCAGTAATGTAACCCAATGAACACAACACCCATCTAGAATAAGAAATTTTATTTGCCTAAACATGTGTATACATACAGAATTAAAAAGCCAGGCATGTACGATATGGGTGGCGAGCAGGAGGCAGCTCGCCACCCGGAAAGGACTAGGCCCGAGTCGACGGCGCGTTGTGTTTCACGCGCGCCTCAAAGTGATGTCAGCACATCGTGACGGGGTCCACGAAGACCGATGCCTCCTGGGTAACGGTTGCGGGTTGCTTAAAAAAGAAACCTGGAAGAAAAATGGGTGGGTTTTAGTCAGTAAAAGTCTGACACGCCGTTCCGCTACGCGCAGAGCGAGAGACGTTATTTGATGATATTCCATCCAGTAAATAAAAAATGCATGTAGGATCCCGAGTAAGAGTGGCTTACGACATGTTTGGCATTTCTCATGGCGTGTAAATATTTTTGGTACATAGCTATTACAATAAAATCCAGTCGAAAGATTCTCTTTTCTATGGAGGAAGAATGAACTTGACATCCTGTTCCTCATATCACTGCATAGCAATCAAAATGTGGGTGGTATAAACCTCTGCCGATCACGTCTCGAAATCTAAGCGTGTTGATTTAATATTCTGACGCCTTTATGTCAGAAACTGTACTATCTCCAGTCAAGTCTATATTAAGGTTTTAACGTCTTTCAAAGGTTATGTCAGTACGAGTGACTTCGTTGAAACTTAGCGCTTCTTAGCCCAAGTGTAAGGCCTCGCTTAAGGTAAATAGATTACGCGGGTGATGAAGCGGGCTTGGAATATCAAAATTTTGCAATCTCTTTTAGCGTCCATAGTGAAGGGACTATATAGGATGCCTAGTTTCTACCTTCCTGCCCACACATGGCGGTCACACCTACAGCCAAAAAAAAAGAAACAGAGCAAAATTGATCCTGAAAGCAGGAGCTTTCGAAATGTAAGATACTATACATAAACAAAATATAATATGTATGTGTTTTATAATGCTATTCATTTAGGCGGAAAGAATACAAAAATATGATTGTGATATAGATAGCGAGCGACAGTTTTTTGCTTTATCTCTCTGCAAACACGTCTAGGAGAGAATTTCGATTTGTTTTATCGGGCAATAGAGGGCTATACATACATATATAGGCCTTTTAAAAAATATGTATGACAGTAAAAATGACATATCAACGGCAACGATGCTGCGGCATGTCCTTTAGTATCATCATTGAAATTTAAATTCTGATCGTGCCTCGAAAAACACGTTAAGCCGTTGGTCCCGGTTGCCATACATACATCTAATGGCAGTCATTGAGATTTGTTGGAGCCCTCAAAAGTGCAACAATTGGTCTAACTGCAATGCTTTGATATCGCCTCGCGTTGTGAAGGTCAGACGGCAGTCGCTTCACGGAAAATATAGAAGTTTAGCCAAAATCAGCAGTTAGACAGGTAAAGCGGACCCCAGACAGGATTAACGCTGAGATGATGATGATGACATATATTGGCCTTTTAACCAACTCGCGATGTTCTATGGTTGCTTGCGCTTGTTGCTTAATTGCGCTTGCTATCACAATCGCTATCGCCCACGTCACCACATCATGTTTTTGCTATGAACGAAGCTTAAAGGTCAGGTGTTGCGTTAGCGTCTCCAAGTATCGTAGCTTCTACTTTATGCATTGCTTCATCAAATTGGATCGGGATTACGTAGTTTCCCAACTTTTAATAACCGATTATGAATTCATAAGCTAAGTTACTTTACCATCTTCGCTTTTACACCTCAGTGGATTACTGACAAAAGTTTTGTCAGTGTTTGGAACTATTGCTCTACGCTTTGGGAATTGGTAGATTTTATGCTGGGATACGGGCTTTATCTTGTTCACGTATGTGTGGAATGTAAGTTCACCTGCGTTTTTTTTTTAAGCGAAAAGATGAAATGACACGTCATCTTTCCATGAGAGATCATGACATGGCATGTCATCTTTCCATGGCATTACATGTCATTTTTCAATGAAACGACATGAGATATTTCCATTTCGCACAATTGTAAAAATGATCGTTCTTAAAATATGATCAGAATAACCAAGGCTTTCTGTATTGAATGATGAAGTCAAAATTATGTTCATGTTTAATATGTTTTGTTATAACCTCTAACCGTCAACTATCATTTAGATTTGTTAATGTATGTCAATATGAAAGTTTTACTTTGATGCAGCGTGGTACGGGATTCCATACATCAATGGGCATTGCCTTTTTATACCTGCATGAAATTTCAAATTTCCTCAATTAAATTAACATTATAATAAAATAACTTACTCGTTTCCTTGTATAAAAATCAATGAAACAAGCGAAGAGGATTTACTTTTAGATAAATGCAAGGATTTATGGAAATCTCGCAAATCCTGGCAAAAAACGTTCAACCCAGTAAAATGGGAAGCCCGCAATTAAACGAGATTTTACTTTCTTTTGAATTGTATAGTAACTTATTCCAGAAGAATAAGAAGAATATTTATTTCTTAAACTAAGTGAGTTGAAAACCCACAAAAGAATGTTATATCAAACCTGAATACATCAAAAATGTTATTTGTTCAATAAAACCATCCGAAATTTTCCTCTGTCATAATAAAAATAACACAATAGAGCACAAAAACCAAAGAATTTACCACAAATTGTGAACGAAATACGTAGCGGTGTCGGGCGGAAGTCTTATTACCGATAAATTTCCTGGCGTAAACATGGACGGTATTGTTGTCCGCGTAACTCTAATTTGTTTCAATGGAGGTTCTCACTCTAGTATTGATTATAAACTTGTATTATGTGATAATGAATAATAATCATGAAGAGGCGATATTAGTGAAAAACGCATTGATTAAGCTATTGACTGCTCCGCTGCGTGTCGCGGGTTCGATTCCCGCACGGAACAAATATTTGTATGACCTACCAGTAGTTGTTCCGGGTCTGACTGCTTGTGTTTGTGAGTGTATATGATGTAAACGCACCCACGATACAGGAGAAATTCTTAGTGTGTGGGCAATTTTTTTTTTAAATAAAAATTAAACAAAGCTCTTTTAGTCGAATTTTTAAATTTTTTTGTTACGTTATCTATTTAAATAGGTAATCGCTTTCAAAGCTTTATACCACAACTCTCAACGTGAATTTTTCGTCATTAAATGTCGATAAAATTATAACTTTGTTTAAGCGTTTGGCCCCAGATTAAGACCCTTCCTAGGAATCACCCAATGATTTAAATCATCATTATAACCTCATTTCAATTCGAAATCACTACACTGTAGTGATTTCGAATTGAATGATAATGGATGGCCGTGCTGTAGTGACTACAGCATGGCCATCCATTAATACTATTATTTTATTAATTCTTCACTACTACTATAATAAAATATAGTATGTAGGAAGAAACACGGATAGGTTTTAGGCAATAATATTCTAACACGCTCCTCCGCTTCGCCCAGAGTGGGAGAGGTCATTTGATGATTTCCTAACCAAAAAAAAAGTTCTAATTCTTTCTTCTAAATTCCTTGAAGTTCTGAATGATCATAAACCATTTTAATTTCTTTAAAGCAAATTAACAAAAGGAAATCTGAAGTCGTTGATAGGAATACGGATCGAGAGTAAAACAAGTAATTTTGGGCAATCCATACACTGCTATTCAAATAAAGGTCATTATCATCATCATCAACCTTTTTATCGTCCCACTGCTGGGCACAGGTCTCCTCTCATACAGAAAAGGATTAAGCATAATCACCACACTTGCCCAATGCGGGTTAACGATTTCAGACTTAATGTCCAGGTTTATTCAAGACGTTTTCCTTCCAATAAAGATAATGAAGATAAATTGACACGCGAATTGAAGTCAATTAATCATTATGTTAAAAAAAAAATTGAAGTCACACTGGAAAACAGGACCTCCAACATTTTTCAAAAACATGTCTTTGTTTTTAAATAATACATTTATTTTAAAAGTTTCATTTACATATAGTATTAAAAGAATTTTTAAATAATAATAATCGATATATGCACTGCGGTATCCTAAAACCAATGGTTATTTTTTTTCAGGATATTGTGAAGATACATAACAATAATGTCTTTATGTACAATAAAAACGGGCTGTGCATCAAACCTGCACTCTAATTCACGTTAAACAAATTTCAACTTTATAGCAATGACTTTTAAGTTGACAATAAAAAAAAAATGTTTGGAGTTGCAGCGTTAACTGAACTGGAATTTGTTGGTGTTAGTATTAGAAGTTATTTTTCATTGAACTTATATTTGTTTAATTTTTTACCAAATATATCATGATTGTAGATTAGAACGACTACGTACTGCTTAATTCATTTTATTTTTAGATACAGAAGCTAACGCTAGCCAAACCTGTCCCATTTATTTAATATTTTTTCTTACTTCTTCCTTCCTGACGGTGGGGCCATATTCCATCTATAATTCTAAGTAATTGAATAACAAATCACTTCAGAAACAGTCTAACAAAAGATATTTAATTCAACGGTTCATTGTAAACAAGAAAAGTTCATCAAACTCGTTAGCAGTGGAGCGTTAGACGTAATTCTTTGTTCGCAATGCTGACGCTGTGTGATATTGAATTCGAGGTTCAATGTATAAAAGACAATAGGATCAAATTGCTTGAATAGAGAATTGCCTGTTTTTGTATTTCTACGTATAAATGTCATAAATTACTTAAAAAAACTAAATTAGTTTTAGCTTGCGACATGACATAGAATTTTTTTCAATATTTTTGTAAATAAAATTTTAAAATGTATTGTTTACGTAGCATGGCAATTAATCCGAAGCTTTCAGTGTTGCTAACCAATCCTATGTAACTTTACTGCTAAAAATATATTTTCAGACTTCAAAAAACAGCTCGGCTATTTTTTGAACTCGGGAAATTATTTTTCAGGTATTTAGATCCGATTGCATCGCTGAGGTTGGAGCTAAAGAAATTTAAAACATCGTTCAGTTTCTGTCACATGCGTTTTGTTTCCGTCAATCGTTTCAAAATGATAGAATGTTGTTTTAAATGTTTTTATGTTGAACGCTAAACGCATTGGGTATGTATACAAGCAGCCGATATGCATTGCGGCAGAGGCACCTGCAGTTATCGAAGCGTCAGCGAATGCTGTTGACAAAGTGCCGTTCGTATATTTGAGTGCGTTGCTGAAATACACGAGCAGAAGTTTGTCGAAAACTACAATTTCTGCCGTTGACGCGTGCTGCTTGTCTATGCATACTTAATGGCTTAGTGCAAATAGACCAATTGCTAAAACGGTATTCATAAAAAAAAAAACCTTGTAAATGGACCTAAAAACAAATGAATCTTTCTAGAACCTTCTAAATGTGGCCTCACCGTATACAGCTTTTCACTAGAATACAACGAAATTGACTCATCGTCTATTAGTTACAGAGTCGTCCTGGAGGTGGCTGGCAACTCGGATGCTGTCATTCTGAGCGGGTTAGAAGCTGATACACAATACCAAGTGACGGTCGCCGCGCTGTGGGGCGGTCATAAGTACAGAAGTAGGCCTATTGTCTTCCGCACTCTGGGTGAGTCTGATTATGTTAAGGATTTTTAGAAGTTTGCTGTTGTATGTGGTCTTACTTGCATCCTACAGTGCGGTCAGTAAAAAATGAGCTTTTGATATATGAAAAAGACAAATTCGCAAATCATGTCTGATAGTAATGAGTACCTATGCAGCGCAGTGCTGGAGCTCTCTTTTGCATAGGGTGGCAGCGTAAGTAATACTAGCGTATTGCCATCAATTGGGCACAAATCGAGACTTTGGTTGATAAATTAAGACATTTTTGCATGGATGTGACGCATAATTCTCTCAACCATTTGTTATTTTCTTCTTTTTCTTTAGTTGATTCGCATGAATTTACTTATTCTAAACTCGAGCGAACTTTTAAATAATATGTTAGAGGAGGCCAGAGAGTTTTTGAAGAAGCATATTCAGTATTCAGATCAAAATGTTGATAGTTGAGAAGGTGTGACATGAAGGCAGAACACCTAAAATATATTTGAAAATTTCAACATAGGAGCTCCTTAGTTAGGAGACCACAGCCAAAAAGGGTTAAAAAGCAAGAAACGTTGACTTTCATACGATCGTGTGCGGTCTAACATATTTGGGTCATTTTTAAAGGAAAACTCAAAGCGAATGAAACTTACCACTCACCTAATGAACTATCAATTTTTCACACTGAATAAGCATATTCAAAGAGTTAATAACTTAATGACCTACCTCCCTCCCGAAAAAGCTCCCTTGGATTTTCATAAAATCATGTTTGTTAATACACCCAGCGCAATATTGGTTGAAGCTAATAGTACTGGATACCGGAAACTCCAATGGTAATGTTACACGTGTAACATTGGTTATAGGTCTTAAGTGCACGTGCTCCAGAATTTATATTGTTTGTTTAATATTCTATACGTTTCGTATCATCCCGATAGTCAGGGTGTAATTAAACTCATGAACTGATTATTTTTTTTACTGAGACCTGACAAATTAAGGTAATCCATTGACAAAATACACGCGATACAAAAGGCTACTACTACTACTAAGGTATAATAAAGCTATAAGTTTTTGCCGCTTCTCTTGCCTCTACAATTTTCCATGGAGTTTCTTGCACGTTCTTCTCCATAGAGATTAACCCTTTGGAACGTGCAATTCTTTGGAAAGTCAATGTCAGTAAGTCCAGGAAAAGTGAAGCTACACTTTTCCTGGACTTACTGACATTGACTATTCAAAAGCACCAACGGATAATTCGAAATAAACAATTTTGATTTTGATTTTATTATGTGCACCAGATACACACACATACATAAAACACACACACACAAACACACAACAACAACACACAACATACATAAAAAGATTTTACAAAGGGTGACACAATGGGCGGTCTTATCGGAAACAGCGATTTTTTACAGACAACCTTTGGATGGAATACTAAGGGGAAGGAGAGAGAAATAATGTAGTAGTCTTCAGTGTACTATTTAGATTATTGGAGTTTACTCCATAAGAATCGATTTTCATATATAAGGCGCCCGGTATGAGAAAAATCCGAGGGGTAAAACCTACTAACGAGTAACGAATTTTAAGCGTTACTATTTTAGTGCGCACCCTTGGTGCGCAACTTTCTAATCTAAAAAAGTGACATAATTATCTTTTTACAACTATATTTTGTTAGTTATTAAGATAATGTTATATTTAAAAAAAAAAAATAATTATTAAAAAAAAATGTTTATAAAAAAAAAATTATTATCACTTTCTTAAAATTGGTTAAAATTTTCATAAATATGCATTTATAATTTTTTATTTTTTTTTATGAATTATTTAATAAATAATTTTTAAAATAATAATAATATTTTTTTTTTTAATATTTTTTTTTTATACAACGTGTAACATAAAGGGTATATACATAAAAAAGGCATGGCATCTTTACATGATATCAAACGATATTGGAAGGGTTTTTTAATCCTATCTCTTTATGTTAGGAAGTTATGAGGAAAAACACCGCCTGTGATAGGCTACTATCATACTAGTCGCACAGAGATATTGAAGACATTTAGCGGATTTTGGCAAGTAACGTGACGGGTAACGAGTAGTTATTAACGTATGTAGTGTGCTGCCACGTTTGTTATGATTTGATTTTAAGAAACACACGAAACCGAAAATTTGGTTCCAATTTTTTGAGTATATTATTTTGAGTTGAAACCCTTCCGATATCGTTTCATATCATCTAAAGATGCCATGCCCTTGATATATATATACAGTTTTTGTTACACGTTGTATATATTTTTTTTCTCGTACTTAAGGAGTAAACTCCAGTCGTGCGTCGGAGCTGACACACACACTTTTTTATTTAAATTATTTTTACATTCCAATGATTTCGTTAAAATTGCAAAATTTGATTCTATCTGTAAAACATCAGAAATCAGAAAACCGTCATACAGAAAAAAGCGGTTCGCATAGTCGCCACAAAAATCTACCGCCCTAGGCTCAAGCCTACACAGCCTGCTGGTAATTCCGCCACCGACTGATCCTAAATTTATTTTACTTAATTAACAACGGAATCAGCGCCATTGTTTTGTTTACCGACTGATAACACGACCTATATTTTTTTTTATAAAAATAAACTAGTGCTTGACTGCAATCCCGCGTCATGGTAAGCAGTGCGCCAATCGTTGATAGTAAAGCGCGCTAGTTTATTGAATGTAATTGAGTCAAGAAATCAACAAATGAAGAAAAACATGTCATCAAATGAATCTTTAATACAGCCACCACAAAAAAATAAATGTTGCCACCCAAAATCAACGCCATGACATTAAGACCTTCCACACACCACCTTTGTAATAATTTTAATAACCTACATGCTACACGTGCTTGTAATATGTGAACGAACTTTCAGTATTCATCCTCTTGTCCGGTGTTTCGCGTGTCAACTGTTAATATGGCCGCCGAAACATGCAAGCAGAACATTAACATTAGTAGGATGAGGTCGGAGTGTCGGACTTGGTTAGGTATCTATGATTTCTGCTTTTTATTACCGTGTGAGTTTTTAGTTCGCTTTGAGGGATAATGGCGCCGAAACTAATTGCAACATTTTAGTTTCATTCTGTCAAATGAAGACATTCTATAGACAGTTTAGACACGATTGTAAATATGGCGGCCAAGAATACGTCAATTTACATCAGGAGCGGACTAATTTGACAGGTCTAAACTAACATTTTATCTTCTATCCTTTTTTATGGAATAGAAAGGAAAAGGAGCACTGACCTTAAATTTAACTTAGTTTGTGGTAATGGTAATCGTACCAATATGATGAACACGAACTTTCTCGATCGTCAACTGTTTATATTTTAGCGTCAATTCGAGTTTTTTTTAAGAACATTCACTTTCTTATCTGAGTCGTATAATAAGCTGTCAAAAGTTGTATATATGTATATTTGACGTAGAGTTTTGGCGGGAAAGTTAAGTTGAGTGTGACGCTTATTTTTCATTGGACTTTTAAATTATTTATAATGTTGATCACTAAATAAAAGTGCGTGATTTATGTAGTAAAAAGTGCATTCAGTAAATAATTCATAAAGAACATTGAGAAATCGCAACATAGTGGCCACATCATGAATTTGCCTCAAACTTCCTTCGTAGACGGTTCACGCGGCCGTCTTTTTCGACATGAATGAAACTTCATTATTTACGTGACATTGGCTAAATGCATAAACCATGCAAAGCCAAAGAAGAAATAAATAAATAATATATATTTGACCTGCATTTTGACGTTTGATATTCGGCGAGATGAGATGGCTGCTAGTTTTTGAATATTTTACATAATTATGGGTTTTGGCTTTTTGATCTAGTGTTAAGCACTATCACTGAGCGTGACATCCTAGTCTGTTACTTTTTAACCTGATTCCATTGTCATTCCACTGCCATTACGCTAACAATTTCATAATCTGCTAAATTCATAAAGATCAATCAATTCGGTCAGTCACCTTCCAATGAAATGATATTGCCGTATTGCATATATTAATAATTATAATATTAATAGTATTATAATATTACTAGCTTTCTGCCCGCGGCTTCGCACGCGTGGAGTTCGGTTATATCGCGCTTTTTAGATTTCCCTCGGGAATATCAATTTTTTCCGGGATAAAAGGTAGCCTATGTTCTTTCTCAGGGTCTAAAGATTGTCTGTGCCATATTTCATCGAAATCGGTTGAGAGGTTTAAGCGAGAAAGCGTAACAGACAGACAGACAGACAGACAGACAGACAGAGTTACTTTCGCATTTATAATATTAGTATGGATTATAGTAGAAATGATTTTCTAAAAACTACGACTTAATTTGAACGTTTATTAATATGGAGCAGACTGTCAACGATTGATCATTGAAAAGACACAATTACGCCATTTTGTTAGTAGATTACGAAACTTGTCAAAAGCGATCATTCTGAGATCACTGATCGCCCATTCTGACACTTATGGAATAGTAGACTAGGGCCTTGAACTTGATCTCCACATCGATCTAAGTGTTATTGGGATTTACTATCATATCAGGATTTTTTTAACTAACAAAAAGCGTTTATTTGAGGCAGAGAAAATAAAAATAGCAGTCGTGGGACTGACCAACCGAGTGAAAACTGAAATCATTAAAAAATACAGAATATACAAAAACTAAAAAAATAAATAAAATAAGATCACAGCGTCGGGTCAGTCACGCTCACGCGAATTCAATGCTTTCCCCCATCCAATAAAAGTGCTCAACGTCCTAAAAGAAGTTTTCACTTCAAAAACACAAGGGAGAAGAAATTGGGGAAAATATGCGTCATATCCTCGCAAAAAGGCCTTAATTTATCAACTAAAGTCTGGATTTGTGCCCAATTGATGGCATTACGCTCGTATTACTTGGTCCTTACATATAATTGGCAAAATTGATATATTCTCTAGGTAAAACTCTATCTCATCTTTTGGACCGTAACTAATAATAATAATATAATGGCTGTTTCTGCTTCATTACACACAAACATACGTTATAAAGGTAGCATAGCAGTGTTCATAATCTCAGGTAATTTACATTCCATCGCTACTTAATCAGTTATTCACTTTAGTACAATGTATTCTAAGTTGATCGACCAATTTGTAACTGTGGGGAATGAAGAAGTATTTAGTTGCAATGGAATTTGAATTTTGTTAAGTATGACATTCAGTTTGATGCTTCTTTACGAGACAATTTTCTCAAATTCGTAATTAAAATATATGTAATGTGATTCTTTTAATTTTTCACTTCTTTTCTAAATTACATCAAATCTTATAGAAAAAAGCTCTTAAGCTAAAAATATAATTTTTAAATCTAGTCATTAGATATATGCGCCGACTTCAGTTGTTCCCCATCTTACCTCCTATTTACTATACAAGAGGAAATCGACACTTCCTTTGTCCCTATTTTTAAATGATATCTTGCTATCTGAACTAGTTTCAACCAGGATGGTTGAAACTCTTAATGTCAACGTTGTTGGAGTAAGGTAAGTGCACCTGTTGCGTGATTCAATCGCGTGAGTCTGTCCCAAATACACACAAATAATAGGTCACTGACTCCTCCATTATGTTAAATTACATAAAACTGTGGGCGATGTAATATCCAAATGTTTTTGATGGAATTACTTGAGCCGCGGTATTTAGGGTTCTATATCAAACTCGATTAAATGTCAACGATGTTAGTTTTGTGCGGGCATAATTGCATTTAGCAAAATGAAGAAATTAGACGGAGAACCATTTCTGTGGGTCAGACGGATTGTTATTTACGCGAATAGACTGGCTCGGCCTTTTTTAGCTATACATCCACTGTGGGGCAAAGACCTCCCCCGGGTTCTTCAAGGTGCCTTTGCCAAATATTGTTTATGTACTTACAATTATAATCTTGTAGAAAGCTAAAAGAAAAAGATAAAAGAAAAACATTGACTTATATACAGTATGTTAAATAACAGAGGGCGTTCCCTTAAACTCGTTAATATATATCATTAATAGATTAAAATAAAAATATCAGCATAGAAAAATAAGCATAAAAAAATCCGAATAAAAAAAAAATCTAATTGGAAATAAATTTGAAACCTCCTGATTTAAATCAAAATAGTAGTCGTCATGTATAAATAAATTGCGACGTTGCCGTCTTTCATGTTCGCGTGTACAGTGTATTTCTTTTACATGTCAATTTAAAATTTTTATTGAATATTTTCTTATTGGAAAAAAATTTTAAAACATTTTGTTTTCGAATGGAAATATTTTTTTTAGCATGTATGTATGCTATACTATTTCGGGTTAACGGGAGCGCCCTCTGTTAGTTAACATACTGTATATATTACTCTTATTATAACTGGCAGGGAAATTGTGTTACCAACTATCAGCAGCTGTTAAACTCTCAACAACAACAAACAAAAAAGCTCAACAACGTTCATTGCGTAGTTTACGTTGTTGGGTAAACAAATTTATCCAACTTATTTTATTTTATTTATTTAATTAAGGGTCACCAACAGTTGCTACAGATATTTCACACATTAAAAATGCATACAAATTATTGACTTAAATCTAACTGCACAACCAATTACAGGCAAACCGACGGCTCCGTGGCGTAGCGGTAGCGGACGCGGCCGCTGCGCAAGGAGGCGCGGGTTCGATCCCCGCACAGTGCAAATATTTGTATGCATGAATATGAATATTTGCACTGGTCTGGTCGTGCCTCGGAAAGCACGTTAAGCCGTTGGTCCCGGTTGCCATACGAATATCTAGTGGCAGTCGCTAGGGGTTGTTGGAGCCCTCAAAAGTCTAACAATTGGTCTAGCTGCAATGCTCCGATGTCGCCTTCGGGTTGTGGAGGTCAGACGGCAGTCGCTTCACGGAAAATGTCGAAGTTTAGCCATATCAGCAGTTGGACTGGTAAAGGCGGACCCCAGACTCAAAAGCTGAAAAAGGCTTCGGATGGGACTGGGATTAACGCTGAGATGATGATGATGATGACCACATGCTAAGTGCTCTTTATAATTTTACTAATGTACTTGCTTATGAAGGAATGGACTAGCAATATGCTTCAAAATAGTTACAATTGATAGTGTTAGTATGTTACGCAATTAGGATGCAATTTGTTCATAGACGGAATTCTATAATAATATACAACGCTATTTTTTGTTTAAGCGAAACCTGAATATAGTTTGTTCAGAATAAGCAACTGAATCGATTTCAATCATTTTTAAGCCGTGTTATATTTTTTCCCAAATACATTTAGAAATTGTTGCAGTGTGAATACCGAGCGCGCACACGCCGTTTACGATAGATCATAGTACTTGCGCGCGCACTACAGCTGACGCCAGAGGTCAAGGCACCACGCTCGCCTGCTCGAGGGGAGCTTTGACCATATTATTGTTGGGACAACCAAATAGAATAACAAGCTCATAACTTTTTGGTTTTTCTTTAAATCTTTTTGAAATTTTGTACATAGATTGTTTACTTAAAAATACTGGACACGTGTTTTGGGTTTCGCACAAACAAAAAAAAAAGTTGTATGTACAAATGTCTTCCTCAGCCTATAGATGTCCACTGCTGGACAAAGGCCTCCCCCAAGGCTTTCCACGATGACCGGTCTTGTGCTGCCCGCATCCATCGGCTTCCCGCGACCTTCACCAGGTCATCGGTCCACCTTATTGGGGGTCTCCCTACGCTGCGTCTTCCAGTACGTGGCCGCCACTCCAGAACCTTGCTGCCCCATCGGCCATCGGTTCTACGAGCAATGTGCCCTGCCCACTGCCACTTAAGTTTAGCGACTCGCAGAGCTATGTCGGTGACTTTGGTTCTTCTGCGGATCTCCTCATTTCTGATTCGATCTCGCAGAGAAACTCCTAGCATAGCTCGTTCCATTGCCCTTTGTGTGACTCTGAGCCTTCGTATGAGGCCCATTGTGAGCGACCACTTTTCAGTTCCGTAAGTCATCACTGGCAACACACACTGGTCAAAGACTTTAGTCTTGAGACACTGTGGTATCTTGGACGACGAGAAGATGTAGCGTAGCTTCCCGACCGCTGCCCAACCGAGCTGGATTCGCCGAGACACCTCTTTCTCGAAATTGGACCTACCTAGTTGGACTGTCTGTCCGAGGTATATATACTCGTCAACAACTTCGAGTGCAGAGCAACCAACTACAATTAGAGTGGGTGCGACATGAGAGTTCGACATGATCTTCGTCTTATCCATGTTCATTTTTAGACCCACTTGTTGGGAAGCTCTGCTGAGGTCATTGAGCATTTTGCCCAAGTCTTCCAGGGTCTCAGTCATGACCACGATATCATCTGCGAAACGGAGATTAGTGATGTACTCGCCGTTGATGTTGATGCCAAGTCCTTTCCAGTCCAGGAGCTTGAAGACGTCTTCCAACGCAGCAATTTAGGAGATATGACATCTCCTTGTCTCACTCCACGCTGCAGTTGGATCGGTTTCGAGTCCTGATCCTGGAGACGGACTGACATGGTGGCGTTTTTGTACAAACACTTTATCACCTCAATGTATCGATGGTCAATTTGGCACCGTTGGAGAGACTGTAGCACAAATGTGTATGTACAAATGTACCCTTACATAAATACTGTTGTTACACTAGCCTGGTCGTTATCAGTAATCAAACAGCAAAAGCAAATTTACATTGAAATCATCATAGCAAATATGCCGAAGATTTATATTAAATACCAAATATACAGCAAATCCCCGACCTGCAAACGGAAGCACGTTCTTAAAGCCTCTGTATACAAAACTAGATTACAGGAAAACGGCCAAACGGAAAACATGGACACAGGTAAACGAAAACCGGAGGTAAACGGAAAACGGAGATCAACATTGGCAGAATTGTGGATGTAAATAAGTGACCTGTTGAGTTGAGATTTATTGGAACCTTTACCTTGTTATTTTGAACTGGTAATTCGCGTTAAACCGAGTATTTTTCTGGCGCACGTTTCAGGGATTTATGTCTTGATTTGAACAGTGATGTTTTTTTTGGTATTTTAAGCCGATAACTTACACAATGAGTCTATACTGTTCCCATTCTTGGGATACAGGCCTATTCTCGGTGAGAGGGCATGGGCTTTAGATGCGTGGTAGATCCATGCGGGCCTAGTGCGAGATGGTAGATGTCACGTTTCGTCTAAGTTTATCTCTATGACATGCCGGTTTTTAGGGTTCCGTAGCAAAATGGCAAAAAACGGAACCGGAGTCCGTCCGTATGTCACAGCCATTTTTTTCCGAAACTATAAGATATATACTGTTGAAACTTGGTAGGTAGATGTATTCTGTGAACCGCATTAAGATTTTGATGCGAAAATAAAAAAAATATTGGGGGCTCCCCATACTTAGAACTAAAACTCAAAATATTTTTTTTCATCAAACACATATATGTCATATATGTGTGGGGGTATCTATGGATAGGTCTTCTAAAACAATATCGAGGTTTCTAAAATATTTTTTTACAATAGTAAACCGAATAGTTTGCGTGACAGACGCTTCCAAAGTGGACGAAAGTTGCCCCCCCCCCCTTAACTTCTAAAATAAGATAATGAAAAATCTAAAAAAAAAAACATATGATGTACATTACTATAAAAACTACCGAAGAAAATTATTTTGAACGAGATCTAGTAAATAGTTTTTTTTTAATACCTCGTAAATCGTAAACCGCTTATTACTGCGTAATCTTTCATACAAATAACTTAAATCCTTTAATTTCATAAATCAATGGTACGGAACCCTTTGTGCGTCAGTCCAACACGCACTTGGCCGGTTTTTTTCACTATGTTTACCTTCACTGTTTTGAGAGCAGTAGTGGTGAAATCACTTACACAAAATAAAGCAGCTGATGGAGTTCGAATTTGTGACATACAAATTGTAAGTCGACCTCTTTATTGATGCACATCTCACCTCCCAATGAGGGTAAGTGAAAAGTAAAGAATGCCACCTGCTATGATTATTTAATAGTGAGCAGGTATGTACTGATTGGTTCGTTTAGATTCAACATAAATTTAGTCTGTAAGTACCTACATATTTACATTAGTTGCTATGTAGCACCAAAAAAAGAGATAATGTATCTATGAATTCATATATTTCGGCACATTCCTATAATTTGCAATACTATAATAGAAATAAAAATCCTTTATTCTTTTATTATTCTATTATTTGAATCGAACCCAAAACCAAGCTCTTATTTTCATAGTAAATACATTATACAATATGTAAAGAAAACCCTGTCCGATCCGTGAAGGTATTGTTAGGTATCGATAACTGATTCTACCAATGTCTACAAAGCCGGGCTAAACTTAAAAAAAAATCTCCCTAAAAAAATAAATATTATTTCGCAAAAAGAGGTAACTTAAAACATATGCGGTAGGCCATACAGGCGCGGGCGAAGAGGGACAGAGCACGCGGCACGCGGCCATATCGCTATTCGCTCAGAATTATACCGTCAAAAATTATGTTGTCACTTTTTAAAAATTACCAAATTTGTTGTAAGTTGGAATTAATTCGCGGGAAAAAAAGATTATTTCAAAATTCACTAGTATGGTTGGTTACTATGATGATTATGTAAAACTTCATATTTTATTTGGTCATGTGTTTACCCAACCTTTTTTATCCTTACGGGTCGGACAGGGTTTTCTTAACATATTGTATATTCATACCTCCAATTTGAAAGCAAGCACCTCCACCATAATTCCAACATTGATATTTAACGGCACAAGAACAAGTTACTAAAACCCGAAAAACTATCTTATCAGCTGATTTAATAGAGTTCACATCAGGAATCAACGTCATACCTACAAACCCGCACGGCAGCACGCTTGCAACGTTCAAAAGCCAAGCCGACACTGTTTTTTAAACAGTGTGTATTCTGTAACCGTTCATTAACGACATAAATGACTATCATAATTGTATTAGTGGCATGCGGTCTAGCTTTTTTGCGAAGTTTGCGTTACGATGTCAGATACACCCTGTATAAGTGCAAGATAAAAATATCCTCCTATTTTTAGTTTAGGTTAAGGTAAATCTATCGGCCTGCGTCACCTGAAATGAGTATATTAATAAATAAATAGTTGCTTAGTTTCATAAGAGGCGTAGAAGGAAAAGTTTCACCCCAAGGAAAAACAAGGTACGCTACAAATAAGAATTTCGTTCTAACTTTCTCTGAACTGAACTACAAAAATAACACACAACTTGCGAATCAAACGAATACAGTGACTGGCAAAAAACAGAGGGTGTAGGGTGTACACAACTAAAGTTGTTGATGTAAATAAAGTGACTTGTTGCGTGTGTCCGCTCCCCAAGGATTCTTTGAAGGGAGGGTAGTTTTGTGTTATTAGGGAATATTAAATCATGCTTTTGTTTAGAATTTTCTTTAAAATTGCTATAGTGCTCGTAAGAAAGGTCAAAGTGTAATATGTACCTACATTAATACCTTCAGAAATCGTGAAAAATCTTATTCTTCATCATCATCATCCATTCACCTTTTTACCGTCCCACTGCTGGGCACAGGTCTTCTTTCATACAGAGATGGATTGAGCGTTATTTTATTGTTAATAGTTACGTTTCAGGTCTTAAAGATTTTGGGTGAGGGTTGCGGGATGGTTAAAAAAGAAATCGTAGCCCTGGCCAACAGGCAAAAGAAGGAAGACGGGTGGGTTTTAGTAAGTAAACATTTGAAGCTCTTCCGTTTCGTCTACAGCAGAAAAGGTCATTTGATAATTTCCCATCCCAAACAAAAAAGGTCTTAAAGATTCAAATTTAATTCGTAAATTGAATACTATCCCTATATTTTTAAGGAGTTTTAATTCCGTATAAAACAAAAAAGAAATTTGGCAGCCTCCGTGCCAGGAGGCGCGGGTTCGATCCCCGCGCAGTGCAAATATTTGTATGCATAAATATGAATATTTGCACTGGTCTGGACGTGCCTCGGAAAGCACGTTAAGCCGTTGGTCTCGGTTGCCATACGAACATCTAATGGCAGTCGTTACGGGTTGTTGGAGCCCTCAAAAGTCTAACAATTGGTCTAGTTGCAATGCTTCAATATCGCCTGCGGGTTGTGGAGGTCAGACCGCAGTCGCTTCACGGAAAATATCGAAGTTTAGCCAACATCAGCAGTTAGACTGGTAAAGCGGACCCCAGACTCCAAAGCTGAAAAAGTTTCGGATGCGACTGGGATTAACGCTGAGATGATGATGATGAAAACAAAGGAGAATTTTCTAAGTAATTAAGAGCTGATTTAGCGAGTAAAAAAAAGGAACACGAAAACAGTAATTAACAAAAATATAAATTAAAGTAATGGAAAGTAACAGGCCATTATTCAAAGCATAAAAGCTAACAAAACAATTACGAACATAAATTTAATTCATCAGAAATATCAGACTGGAAATAATATTGTTATAAGCGAAGGTACCTTTAGATACTGAAGTTCAATGACCGTGGTATACGCAAGAATAGGTCGCAAGAAGTCTTCTTCTTGCGAATTTCTGGAAACTTTCGTTTTTGTGTAAAGACGAAAGTTTCCAGAAATTCGTTAAATAACACACTACTTTTATAATTATTTGTTTTTAACTCGAATTTAAAGATAGCTTGAGTTAGTTCGTACTAAGCTTATTTCAAATTTCAGTCCAAATTATGTTTATATTCTTTTTTTTTAATCATAAACTAGTGTTTGGCCGCAATCCCGCCAGATAGTAAGCAGTGATACAATCATTGCTGGTTAAGTGCGATAGTTTCTTAATAGCCTATTCACTAGAGTGAATAGGCTACTAGCACTAGAGTGAATAGGTTCTTCAAGGCTAGAGCCTTGAAGAACTTAAATTGTAATCAGACGGAAAGACCGCCGCAGGCAAATTATTTATTTATTTATTTAGAAACATACAATTATAGCACTATTACAGAGCATTCCAATTCAGTGCTATAAGTAAGAATAAATTATACAAAACAAAAAAAAAACATTACATACATAAAGTCAGAATAATTAGTAAAGAAACATTTATAATATATTTACATTATATACTTAGACTATAATAAACAGGAACAATACCTATATCATTAATTATTATTTCCTATGAATCTATACCTTGTTCTATTAGGTTCTGTGCTGCTTGTAAGAACTTAGGAAGTTTTTGGCCAAACAAGTCTTCCGTACGCGCAATCACATTAATCAGACGTATAGCTCGGTTTAAAAGACGAGGCGAAATGCTTCGTCCGGATCGTAGTGGTGTCAACAACGTAAGGTATTCTATACATGGAAAATCAACAAATTGTGAACTGTACCATAATCGCGTAACACATTTTCAATCTCAATTTGATTAATTTGAAAGAAGTTTGTTAATCCATTGCTTCATAAATTTGAAGAATTTCTCTGCTGAACAATACAAATAGCGCAATGAATGTTGTTGAGCTCTCAAAATGAAATCCATTGCTAATGCTAGTGAATTGCGCAACAACCCCGCTGATATCAACCTTACATCCGATGGAACACGTCTTGCACTAATAATATAAATAGTCAAGTCACTGCGACCAACCAAGTGGAAGAAGCGGTTGGTCATCATTTATCAACTATCGAAATAGAATACGGTAAATTGTAAGGAGTAAGGTACCGTTCACAATTTATCACGAGTTTATAATATCGGGAGATAGATTTTATAAGATAACGATCATTCGATATAGGTACTTATAAGTAGCCCAGAAGGACACGAGTGAGTTTATGTCTTTATTAATTTTGGTTATATATTAGAGGGGCATCATTATTTCAGCTGAAAGACGTCCACTGATAGACATAGGCCTCCCCCAAGGATCTCCACGACGACCGGTCCTGCGGTTCCCGCATCCAGCGGTTTCCCTCGACCTTCACTAGGTCGTCGGTCCACCTTGTCGGGGTCTGCCCACGCTGCGTCTTCCGGTGCGTGTTCGCCGCTCGAGAACCCGTCGGCCCCATCGGGCATCAGTCCTACGGGCAATGTGCCCGGCCCACTGCCACTTTAGTGTTGCATTTCTTCGGGCTATGTCAGTTACTCACGTTCTTCTGCGGATCTGCTCATTCCTGCTTCGATCACGGAGTGAATCCAAGCAAAGCCCTCTCCATTGCCCTATGAGTGACCTTGAGCCTTCTTATAAGGCACATTGCTAGTTATCACGTTTTCACAATTTTTTTTTTTAATTTTAGTACTTCAATGTATTTTATTCTCTGTATACTACAATCGAGACAGCCTCCGTGTCGTAGCGGTAGCGAACGCGGCCGTTACGCAAGGAGGCGCGGGTTCGATCCCCGCACAGTGCAAATATTTGTATGCATGAATATGAATATTTGCACTGGTCAGGTCGTGCCTCGGAAGGCACCTTGTGCCGTTGATCCCGGTTGCCATACGAACATGTAATGGCAGTCGTTACGGGTTGTTGGAGCCCTCAAAAGTCCACCAATTGGTCTAGCTGCAAAGCTTCAATATCGCCTTGGGGTTGTGGAGGTCAGACGGCAGTCGCTTCACGGAAAATATCGAAGTTTAGCCAAAATCAGCAGTTAGACTGGTAAAGCGGACCCTAGACTCCAAAACTGAAAAGCTACGGATGCGACTGGGATTAACGCTGAGATGATGGTGATGATGATGATGTTAGTGACCACGTCTCAATTCCATAAGTCTTTCGATATAGTTACCTACATATAAGTAGCCCAGAAGGACACGTGTGAGTTTGTCTATAATAATTTTAGTGATAATATTATAGGGGCTTGTGGATAAGAAATAACTGCTCTACACAGAGCGATCGATCTAGTTAAACTTCGCTTGCCACGGTGTTGCCGTGATTGAGTAACCATCTTTACACATGAAGACTTCTCGGTGCCTCCAAAAACACGTTAAACCGTTGTTCCAGCTGTCATTTACAGATTTTTGACAAACGTTACGGGTTGCTAGAAGTCGTTACTCAATATCTAAGCTGTGGAGGTCATATAGACAGGCACTTCATATAAAATATAGCAATTTAGCTCCATCCTGTTAGAATGCAAACTTACTCTGAGATAATCATCCTGTTAGAATGCAAACCTACCACCGAGCCGGCTGCCGGAAGAAGTTACCACCCACCAGACAAAGTCTTGCCTCTAAGCGATTCGTCGTGTTCCGGCATGAAGTCTGGTGAAGCCGTACGAAGGACGGGTTTGAGCAGTTGTGCTGCGATGTGTGCCGGGTACGATGCGCCAAATGTTGTTGTGTCGGTAGTTTGATCGTGGAGAGTCTCCAGATTAATCTCCCTCTGGTGCAGCAGCGTTGGTCATCTTGTTGGGTTTAACATTGCATCACCTCGCTCAACTTCCTTCCTACTCACTAAGATTTTTAAGTGAATAGGCTTAATAAACTTGTGCGCTTTACCATCAACGATTGCATCACTGCTTACCATCAGGTGGGATTGTAGTCAAGCACTAATTTATAATTATTAAAAAAAAAAATTAAAATGTCAAAATCTAGTCGCAGTCTCATCTTAGCGTCAAGCAAAACTCAAAAACTTGTCAAAATGTAAAATTAGAAGTATTTTTTAAAATACTTATATTTCTGTTCTGTTATTCATATGTTTTACATAAATTATAGCGCATTCTATTAAATTTTTTTGCGACTTAGGTGATGATGATACTACTTAAAATTACAAGAAATACCCATTTCTCGAGTAATTTTTTAAATACGCTTTGTTATTGACACAGAACCTTACCTTAGATCAATCTTACTCTGGGGTAAACATTCCATCACCTCGCTCAACTACCGTCTTCCTTCCTATTCACTCAGTTTTTTGAGTGAATTGGCTTATTAAGCTAACGCGCTTTACGATAAACAATTGAATCACTGCTTACCATCAGGCAGGATTGCGATCAAGCACTAGTTTTTAATTAATAAAAAAAAAAAGAAAAAAATAGATAGCTGGGAAAGACGTGGCAGGCGATAAAAATTTCTATAGCATCAAAAAAATCTTATGTCTACATAATTTGAACATTATTTAGGCGTGTACTCAGAAAGCATTAGTAAATGATCGTCTAAATAAACAAGACGTAAAAGAATTTCTACGAAATCCTTCAGTAGGTACACTACTTGGTAATTTATAAGACATTAAAGTAGAGTATCTACTAACACTTACTCAGCTCTTTATACCACAAAAAGCTATAGCACTGTGTATAAATCAAAATGTGTACCTATTGTCTGGGTAAGGTTAAATAAAGGTTTTATTTGGTAAGTAAAAATGGTGATATTCCCAAAGAGAAACGAAATATATTTGGAAGAATTTGCTGAATTCTCATTAAAAACGAGGTATACTTCTAGGTTTCATACAGGTAAGTTTCATACAAAAAATAGTCCCGTGTTACTTCTGTATGAATTAGCGACCTGCCCCAGCTTCGCACGGGTGCAATGTTGATACTAAATACACCATAGAAAAACTGTGAACGTTGTATAAAAACCATAGCGGCCCGCGCACCGCCACTCCAAACGCGACGCCCCGCAATCGTTAAATGGGTCTTTGAGACTTTGAAAATATTCATTTAAATCATATGCTATATAGGGTGATATAGATCTATATCAAATCACCAATGCATTCAAGGTATTAAATTGGATAAGGATTAATGTTGTATTGGTATTTGTCATAGGAAATAAATGACAAAACAATGTCCTTGTGCGATACCCATAAGAGCGACATATACAATATACATACCATCGCGGACTTTCCTATCCTTTCGACCTTTTCAATGTGTACAATATTAAGCGACTTTGTTTTATACTTTGTAGTGATGTATACTTATAACAATCTGTGTGCCAAATGTCAATTAAATCCGTGCAATACTGTTTGCGTAAAAGAATAAGAAACTTCCATCCACACTTACAAACTTTCGCATTTAAAATATTAGAAGGATAAAAACATTTATGTATTAGTTGATAACAAAAAACATACTTTTACTGCTAATACTTTGACCGTATAAAACTGATACTCAATAATAGCGAATGCAGTTACTAAATTCAATGAATCAGTAAGGACTAAATTCAATCAATAACTAAATATCACTAACTTTATTATATTACCTTCCTTTATGTACTCTGAATATAATACTACTAGTTCTCTTGTACCAAATTCCCTAAAATCTGTTCTCACGAGTTATTATTTGAGTAAATAATAAGTCGTCATCGTCATCCCAGCGTTAACCCCAGTCGCATGCGAAGCCTTTTCAGCTTTGAAGTCTGGGGTCCGCTTTACCAGCCCAACTGCTGATATGGCTAAACTTCGACATTTTCCGTGAAGCGACTGCCGTCTGACCTCCACAACCCGAAGGCGACATCGAAGCATTGCAGTTAGACAAATTGTTGGACTTTTGAGGGCTCCAACTACCCGTAACGACTATCACTAGATGTTCGTAGGGCAACCGGGACCAACGGCTTAACGTGCTTTCCGAGGCACGACCAGACCAGTGCAAATATTCATATTCATGCATACAAATACTTGCACTGTGCGGGGATCGAACCCGCGCCACCGTGCGCAGCGGCCGCGTCCGCTACCGCTACGCCACGGTCTGAGTAAATAATAAGTATGACGGGGAAACGTCAGGAAGCGGGGCCGAAGTTCCGAATAGTTGAGGTATCTTCTCATCCTATGAGCATCCATCGTGGGCTGGCTGTATTTCGAGAAAACGTTGAAAAATAACTATAGTGTGATGTTCCATTATTATTATTTTTTTTTAACTGTACTGATACTTAGATCAATTTAATATTAAGGGATTATAATCATAATTTCAGATTAAAACAGATAAGAGCCATGGTTTAAGTATGACCAACACACTCGATTGAAGCTTGAGCAAATACTGCCCGCGCTAACGGTCGCTCGATATGTCAAACACAACTCCAGTCGGGTGTTACCCACTCTCAATAAATAGAGTAATTTATGAACTGATGCAAAACAATTCACAATATTCAAAATTAACCAATCACGCGCCTTTAAGTAGGTATAATATATGATTTTAGAATGCACAGTGTAGATAAAGAAAATGTATTTTACAACAAAAATAGTTAAACTTAGCGATAGCGATTCGTCGTGTTCCGGCATGATGTCTGGTGAAGCCGTACGGAGGTCGGGTCTGAGCAGTTGTGTTGCGATGTGTGCCGGGTACGATGTGCCTAATGTTGTTGTGTTGGGAGTTTGGTCGTGAAGGGGCTCCAGATCATCCTCTGGCGCAGCATCTTTGGTCGTGTTGTTGGGTTAAACATTGCATCACCTCGCTCAACTGCCGTCTTCCTTCCTATTCACTCAGTTTTTTGAGTGAATAGGCTTAATAAGCTAGTGCGCTTTATAATCAACGATTGCATCACTGCTTACTATCAGGCGGGATTGCAGTTAAGCACTAGTTTATAAATAATAGTAATAAAAAAAACTTACTTAGAAGCAATGTAATAATACACAAGATTGAAAGTTTATCCATATTTGCATGGTAGGTAGAGGTTGGTTCATTGTGATGGCTAGTTCCGACCACGGGTACGCTTACCTGCGTCGCGTCACTCGCCCGCGCCCCATATTATTTAAGTAGGTAAATAATAAGTACAGCTGTTTTATTGTCTAAATTTTCATCGTTAAAACTAAGATGAAGTGAGTAGAAGGCCGATTCTCGTTATTTCTATAGGTTGAATGTTGGAGTGTGCGAGGGAATTGCATGACTGAATTCCCCCATCTCCGTTCCATCATCGGACGACCCCGTCATACGCCAAGTATCTCTTACTTTGTTGACACCACTACGATCCGGACGTAGCGTTTCGACTCGTTTTTTATACCGAGTACGTCGAGGGACTGGAATAATTTTCCAGCGGCGGCGTTTCAGTTTCACTACAATTTAAGTCTCTTCAAGGCTGGAGTGAATAGGCTCTTAATAAACTAGCGCGCTTTACCATCAAGGATTGCATCACTGCTTACCATAAGGCGGGATTGCAGTCAAGCTCTAGTTTATAATTATATTTTCTCGGTGGTAGGCCATAATATCGGCTGCCGGCAGAAGTTACCACCCACCAGACAAAGTCTTGCCGCCAAGCGATTCGTCGTGTTCCGGCATGATGTCTGGTGAAGCTGTACGGAGGTTGGGTCTGAGTAGTTGTATTGCGATGTGTGTTGGGTACGATGCGCCAAATGTTATTGTGTCGGTAGTTTGATCATGGAGAGTCTCCAGATTAATCTCCCTCTGGTGCAGCAGCGTTGGTCGTGTTGTTGGGTTTAACATTGCATCACCTCGCTCAACTGCCGTCTTCCTTCCTACTCACTAAGATTTTTAAGTGAATAGGCTTAATAAACTTGTGCGCTTTACCATCAACGATTGCATCACTGCTTACCATCAGGCGGGATTGTAGTCAAGCACTAATTTATAATTATAAAAAAAAAATTACAAAATCTAGTCGCAGTCTCATCTTAGCGACAAGCAAAACTCAAAAACTTGTCAAAATGTAAAATTAGAAGTACTTTATATAAGACTTATATTACTGTTCTGTTATTCATATGTTTTACATAAATTATAGCGCATTCTATTAAAATTTTTTGAGACTTAGATGATGATGATACTACTTAAAATTACAAGAAATATCCATTTCTCGAGTAATTTTTTAAATACGCTTTGTTATTGACACAGAACCCGAAACCGCCCCGAACCGAACCCGTGTTGAGAAAGTTTTAAACAAAAGCAGAAAGCATAAAAAGATAAATATGAAAGTATGAGAAATGGAGCATATACCGAGTACCTACATAATATTTGACAAATACAATATCATACTACAAAATCCTTGTTCTCAACTGAACTACATTACGGCTACAGTTAATGCAGAATACTGAACATCCAAGTATGACCTGCTCTTTGTTGTATCTCTCACCTTTTGTACTTGCTCATTGCTCGGAAAGTTTTGGCACGACTCCAACCGGTTCATTTACCCTACAGTCGATCTTCCGGATGCATCACTGTGTTTGTATCTGTGTAATATGTGCAGTCTTATTCTGGTGATTTTGGTTATGAATGGACTTATATATTTTTTTTAAAATTTATACGGACAAATCGCACAGTTTGAGCTAGCCCCAAAGTAAGTTCGAGACTTGTGTTATGGAATACTAACTCAACGATACTATATTTATAATAGATATATATAAAGGGTCAAAATCTACCCGCGCCAATAAAAAATTATTGGCGCGGGTAGATTTTGACGGTCCGTGGCGGCCATTTTGTTTTGGTGGCAGTTGTCAAATCTTTTGCTTATTATTCAGTTGCTTATAAATGCCAAATCACCAGCTCAAAGTTCATGACCTTACACAACGTCGTATGTTCGCTGCCTGGGCATCGAATCGTTTGAAAGAGGATCCCAATTTCGGGCGAAAAATTATCTTTAGCGACGAGGCGCATTTTTGGATGAATGGCTTTGTTAACAAACAAAATTGCCGTATATGGGACGACACAAACCCACACGAGGTTCACCAGGTGGTAATGCATCCTCAAAAAGTTAAGGTTTGGTGTGGATTTTGGGCCGGCGGCGTCATTGGTCCGTATTTTTTTGAAAACGACATTGGTGAGGCGGTCACTGTCAACGGCGAGCGCTACAGAACGATGATAACCAATTTTTTATGGCCCACATTGAACCATATGGATCTAGACGACATGTGGTTTCAGCAGGATGGCGCTACGTGCCACACAGCGCACGCCACGATTGACATTCTGCATGAGCGATTTGAGACTAAGGACTAAGGTTATCTCACGCAGGGGTGATGTGAATTGGCCACCAAGGTCATGCGATTTAACCCCGCTAGACTTTTTCTTGTGGGGTTTTTTGAAGTCGCAGGTCTATGCAAATAAACCACAATCCACCGATGCCCTGAAGGCGAACATAACACATGCCAATCGCTCAAATTCAGGCGGATCTATGCGGAAGAGTCATTGAAAATTGGACCACTCGGATCCGTGCCACTGTGAGAAACCGAGGTGGGCATTTGAATGATGTCATCTTCCATACTTAATGGCATATATGGGCCTTTTAAATAAATAAAAAAAATTGTTGATACCTCACACGCAGCTTGTTTAATTTCGTTTCAAAATCTACCCGCTCTTATTGAAAAACCCTTTAAATGTATAGATAAACATCCAAGACCCAGGCGAATCAGGAAAAGATCGTTTCCAATCATGACCTGACCGGGGATCGAACCCGGGGCCTCCACGTCGCAGGTAGGCGTGTTGACCGCTGCGCCACGGAGGACGAATTTAAGACTTTAATTAATTATTATCACAAATCCTAGTCTTAGTTCCTACATCATATATTGATCCGATCATAAATGCACTGCATGCGACCCACTTAGGACGAATTTCACGAAGGTAATTAAATGCAATTAACTCTCTTATCCAATCTCAAGAGCTGTCAGTGTCAATAATTCGGAACAGTGATGACATCACAGCAATCGTTATTCGCGGTTTACTAAAATATGTTTATTTTCTGTGGTGAAATTGGACTTGTACTAATAAAACTGGTTTTAGTTATATGTCGATTCAAGTCACATCTATAGTAATATATAAAGTTGAAGAGTTTGTTTGTTTGAACGCGCTAATCTCAGGAAGTACTGGTCCGATTTGAAAATTATTTTTACTTTGGATAGCCCATTAATCCAGGAAGGCTTTAGGCTATATAACATCAGGCTGCGACCAATAGTAGCGGAGCATAACTAATTCCACGCGAACGAAGTCGCCGGCGGCCGCTAGTTTTCAATAAATATTAATGTAATAAATTATAATTATATAATATAATTGATCTCAGTCTCAATCTTCCGAAAACACCTCTAACTTTGACAAGACTTACCTTCTTACCTTCAGGTCTTAGTGCAATATGTCAAAGATACCTCTATTTTTTATATTTTGAACATTTCCAATTAAACGAATTTCCCTTTTGTTGATTGCTTTTTATTATAAAAACACTATGAAACTATATCTGTATATATAGTCGCTTCACGGAAAACATCGAAGTTTAGCTAAATGAGCAGTTCGACTGGTAAAGCGGACCCCAGACTTCAAACCCGAAAAAACTTCGGATGCGACTGGAATTGATGCTGAGATGAATGATGACTATGAAATTATATCTACATAGCTATACTTTTAGAGCAATTGATGAAAATGAGCAAACGGCAACATTCTATATAATTATAAATATTAGAAACGTATATATTTTATCAGATACACTTTGATGACGAACGTTGGTAAAATAAATCATTTGGCCATATGGTGTACGCGTAGGGCATTTTAAATCGAAATTTATTCAATTTTAAAACCCCAAATACTCCAGGGATTGGGTAGTTTACGTCGAAAACGTTTTAAATGTCCCGGTCGGTTTTAACCTCACGATTAAACTCCGATTTGCGGATTACTTTGCGGTTTCAGGTTTTTGAAGTGAAAACTTCATTAGCGTCGTTGAGCATTTTTGTTTGATGAGCCGACGAGCCGTCACCGACCCGAGACCACCATGATCGCTACCCTGTTCGGTCGGTATATCTCGCTCACGCGAATTCAATGCTTTTATATGTGACGACATGAGCGACGGCGGAGCAGTAGGGTCGACAGCATCTCGGTGTGGTTGTACAGGTGGTATGGTTAAATCCTCTATGTCTTTGTCAAACATACCCAAAGTAAAAGAACTCCAAAATAAACAATTTTCTTGTATGTTTCACTTTCAAAGAGCTTGTCAAAAAGCTTGTAATTTCTCATTGACGTTGCGAGCATCGAGCAAACAGAATACTCCCGCTGAGTACAAAGTACACATGCGAGTGCTCTGACCGATTTCTAAAATTGGATTCGACATTTAGTTTACTAGGCCTTATTGGAGTACTGTTGCGTATCAATGGTTACGGAGATTGGTTCCTCTAGGTTTCGAGAGAACGGCCATTTTATTTCACGGTTAGTTAAAGTAATTGTCTATGTTTTTTAAATTAAAGGAACCTATTTAAACGAACCTCATTACATCACTCAAAATAATAATAATATTGACAGATAGATATTTATAGATTGTTGACGTGTGGAATGTGAACTCGGCAGTCATTGTACCGATTGTCGTATCGGCCAATGGTTTGGTAGCCAAGAGCCTCGACCAACATCTATTGAGGCTCTCGTTAGGCAGTTGGATCGATGGCCAGATTCAAAAGGCAGTAGGTACTCCTAGATACGGCCCGCATCGTGAGGAGGTTCCAGTCTCTGGAGCCCTAACCACCGGTAGCTTGAACTTCGCTCCCGCCATCGGTGGAACACTATTTTTTATATTTTTAAATGTTTTTATATAAATATTTAAAAATGTAAAACAATATGTATGTTTCAAAGCACAGGTCCGTTCGTGTGTGGAGTACTGCAGCCACATTTGGGCTGGTGCTGCCAAGTGTCACCTGGCCACTTTGGATTCAGTGGAGAGAAAAAGAGTGCTAATAGGCTGATTGGTGACCCTGATCTAACTCGAGTCGGTCTCCAAAGCATAGAATAAAGAGAGGGAAGTACGTTATCTTCATACAAACGGACCGCGCGCGGCTTGTATGTGTGCGCCATAGTATCTATGCGTCGCCGCACGCACACCTAAACACAATATTAGAGTGCCTATGACTGCGCTAGTCGCGGCTAGCACGGAACGAGGTTCGCGCGTCACGGCTTTTCGGCACATTAGCTTTTAAAAAATGATCACATAAACTGCAAAGTTGGTATGTCTATTTATGAACAAATAAAAGACTTATATTTTTCAAATTATATTTCTAAAAGTTATTTACAAGGATACGGATATATTACACATTAAAGTTTAATAACAACGCGTTTCGTAATAGTCGAAACCGAAGAAAGTAGGTATTTTTCTGTAGCTAATTTGTAATTTTGTATTAAATGTGTGATTCAATAGATGTTATGTTTGTATTATTTATATTTGTATTAATTAAAAATAAAAATAAATATGGTTCTTTATGTGTACAAAACTAAAAATAAAAATTACAAAAAAAAAACTGACTAGTATATGTAAACTAAATACTAAGCAAATAATTTAAACATAAGCTCTTAGTCTATAAATATTTGTTAGCGGTTTGGGCGACAACCGTAACCGACGAAGCGCGGACAGTCGTCAACCCTAAGACAGTAGGCAATTAAATCGCGGATTGGGTCGCAGATAACCTACTTCCCCTCTTTATTCTATGTCCAAAGCCTAGAGCACAGGCGTAGAGTAGCCAGCCTTTCGGTGTTCTATAGGATGCATTTCGGGGAGTGTGCGATGGAATTGCATGATTTAATTCCCCCATCTCCGTTCCACCAGCGGACGACCCGTCGTACGGCGAGTTTCCACCCTTACGTTGTTAACACCACTACGATCCGGACGAAGCGTTTCGCCTCCTCCTTTATACCGCGTACATCGAGGAACTGGAATAGTTTGCCAGCGGCGGTGTTTCCGTCGGACTACAATTTGAGTGTCTTCAAGGCTAGAGTGAATAGGCTCTTAATAAACTAGTGCGCTTTACCATCAACGACTGCGTCACTGCTTACCATCAGGCAGGATTGCGGTCAAGCGCTAGTTTATAATATAATAATAAAATAAAATATGTATGTATAGAAAAGAAAGGGAATAATAATATTATTGAACACTAATATAATGATTGAGCAAGGGTGGCGTAGTAGTATCGGCCCGACGCGAAGTCGTAGGTAGGTAGGTTCGAACCCCATCAGCCGCTTTACTTTGTATAAATTATTTCATTATTACTGCTCTCAAAACGACGAAGCAATCGGGAGGAAAACAACATGTCCTAGAGGCAAAAACTTCGAAGACATATGATAGCGTGGTAGAGAACGGCAATCTTACCGAGAGGAGGCATGTGTCTCAGAAGTCGGAGCATTATATGCTGATTATGTTAATTATGTAATGATTAACTACCTCTCTTTTTGTGAACCTTAAATAATTCCTATTTCGGAATCGAAATAATACTAAATTATCAAACAACTGCGACCAACTTAGGTGTAGCGGTGAGTCACAGTTCCAACTTCAACCCACTTGGTCTGGTGTCCCAATTTGGTTATTCCAACCAACTCGATTTTCCCTTCAATTAAAACCGACAGGCAATAAATACGCAAAGCAAATATAATGACAGATGTCTTCACATTTTTGGTTTTACGAAAAGTCTCATTCCTCACGATGACCTTTACTATTTTAAGACTACCCTTGAAGCCACTTCTATTGTAATTAGAAGGGAAGACCGCCGAAGGCAAATTCTTCCAGTTCCTCGATTTATGCGGTATAAAAGACTAGGCGATACGCTATTACTTCTTCACAAGTGATCTTCTTTTTTGTTCTGGATGAGAAATCATCAAATGATCTCTCCCGCTCTGGGCGGAGCAGAAGCGCGTGTCAGACTTCTACTGATTAAAATCCAACCGTGTTTCTTCACTTGCCTGTGCGCCAGGGCCGCAGTTTCTTTTTTAACCAACCCGCAACCGTGATCAAGGAGGCATCGGTCTTCGTGGACTCCGTCACGATGTGCTGACATCTCTTTGAGGCGTGCGTGAAACAAAACGAGCCGTCGATCCGGGCGTGCAGGGTGATTACGTAACACACTATAAGTAGCAATGGCTTTTATTTTGACAGTTCAACCGTATTCATTGCGTTCTTTACGTTGTTGAGCAGACACCCTTTCCGAACACATGGAGCAATGGATTAGCAATATGCTTCGAAATGATTCCAACTGATAATAATAGTGTGTTACGTAATTAGGGTGCTGGTCCGTACCGGGCAATCCCGCATCCACTAGTGATCTCACTTCTTGTTATGGTTATTGGACTATGTTTATGAAGAATATCAGAAGCTTTTCTCGGTGGTAGGCAACAACATCAGCCGCCAGTAAGTTACCACCCACCAGACAAAGTCTTGCCGCCAAGCGATTCGTCGTGTTCCGGCATGATGTCTGGTGAAGCCGTACGGAGGACGGGTCTGAGCAGTTGTGTTGCGATGTGTACCGGTTACGATGTGCCTAATATTGTTGTGTCGGGAGTTTGGTCGTGGAGGGTCTCCAGATCATCCTCTGGCGCAGCATCGTTGGTCGTGTTGTTGGGTTAAACATTGCATCACCTTTTTTTTTTTTTTTTTTGTTGACGCTGTGGGAATGCATTTACGCACCTTACCCCGAAGGGCGTGTGTGGGACTCGCCCAGCCGAAGCCGGGAATACCCACTAAACCCACAGCGGCACTCCGGCATCGCCATAGTGGCGGGGGAGTGGGAAACTAGCGCAGCCTCAGCTACCTCTCCCCCGCCGGCGAAATCCGCCTAGTACGGCGGGCCCTCATGTGGTGGCTTAGCCACCCACGTGGTGAGCGATGTAAGGCGGGCGTCGGCCTCACGCCCGCCGCTCACCTCAGGGAGGGAGAAAGCGGGCGAAATCCCGCCTTCTCCTCCCCCTACGCCGCCTAAGGAGCGCCGGAGCGAGGGGATCCTCCTCCCGCTCGCGCTCCGCTGCCTCCTTCTGCGACATCAACACCTCGCAGAAGGAGGCCATCGCCACCCAAGCCTCCTCGCTCCCCACCATCTCTCTGACGATGGCGGGCAGCGAGAGGTCCCCTCCAACCGCCGTGGCAAGGTCGCGGCGCGGCACGGCCCACGACGGGCACACCGCGAGGGTGTGTTCCGCCGCGCCCTCCGCCGCGCCACAACCATGGTACAACGGTGTCTCCTCTCGTCCTATCCGGTGCAGGTACCTGCCGAAGCAGCCGTGACCGGAGAGTACCTGCACCAGACGGAAGGAGAGGAACCCGTGACGCCTGTCGAGCCAGTCCTCCAGGACCGGCCCGATGGCGTCAAGGGTACGGCGGCCGAAGACGGCGGAGGCGAGGTCCCGCGTCCAATGCTGGACAAGAGCGACCCTCGCCTCCCGCCGGACGGCCTCCCTCACTTCTGGGGCCGGACGCTCGCCCAGCGCCCTGCGCCCCGCCGTCCACTCGTACACTCTGGCGAGCACCCACGCCTCGAGCTCCCAAGGCGGGGTGCCCGCCAGAGCGCATGCCGAAGCGAAGCCTACCGTGCGGTAGGCCCGCGCTGCCCGCTGGGCGATGGCCCTTTGGGGCGCCCGAAGAGCGGTGGCATTCTCCCTCCTATGGAGGGAGTCCGCCCAAATGGGGGCCCCATAAAGGGCCATACTCCGAAGTATGCCGGCGTATAGACGTCGGCACCGCATGCTTGGCCCTCCCATGTTCGGCATGAGCCATGAGAGGGCGTCCGCAGCTTTCAGCAGGCGCGTCGACAGCCCGCTAAAGTGCGGGCCGAAGCGCCACCTGCTGTCTAGAATGAGGCCCAGATATTTCAGCTGGGCCTCAACCCCAACCCTCACCCCCTCCACGTAAATGTGGGCGTCAGGTGGGGGGCGCTGCCGGGGACCGTGAAAGAACACGGCCTCCGTTTTGTGCAGCGCCACCCTCAAGCCCAGGCGGCGGATCCTTCCTGCCACTAAGGATCCGCCCGCTGAGACCAAACTGGCCGCCTCCCTATAACTGCTCCCGCGGGAAGTGAGGAGAGTGTCATCTGCATAGCAGATGACACTCGTGCCTCGAAGGAGGGTTCCCCGCAGGAGCCAGTCATAACCGACTTTCCAAAGAAGAGGCCCTAGAACGGACCCCTGTGGAACGCCGGTTTCCACATCGTATCTCCGGAGCTGGCCAGCCCCGTCTACGAGGAGGACAGCACGGTCCTCCAGGTAGCTGGCCAGGAGGCCCCGCAAGTAAAGGGGCACTCCGTGGAACCGGAGCGCCTCCAGGATGGTGGAGTGGGGGATGGAGTTGAAGGCGTTGGCAATGTCAAATGACACAGCCAACACTCCATCCCCCACTCCCACCGCCTCTGTCACCTGGCCCTTTAAACGGGCCAGGGCGTCCACTGTCGAACGGCCAGTTCGAAATCCGAACTGGGCGTCCGACAGGTCCGGTCCCACACTCCGTAGATGACGGTTGAGGCGGCCGGCGATGATCCCCTCGAACATTTTACCGACCTCATCGAGCAAAACGATGGGCCGGTATGCCGAGGGCGAGTCCGCCGGCCGTCCCTCCTTGTGGAGGAGGCACAATTGGCCTTCCCGCCAAGGTTTCGGGAACCTCCCCGACGCGAAGCACGCGCTGAAGAGGTCCCGAAACCTTCCCTCCATTTCGATGGCCGCGATGGCCACCACCCGAGCGGGAACGCCGTCAGGGCCGGGGGTCGTCCAAATTCTTCCTCTGAAACCGGAGGAGGAGGAGCTTCCTCCTCCGGTAAAGCCGCTCTTATTGGCGGTCCCATCACTGGTGGGGCGAAGTGCGGATCCCTGCGCGGAAACAGAGACCGCACCACCCCATCCAGGAGCGCTGGTTCAAGGGTCTCGGCAACCGGGGGACCAATGCGGCGCAGTTTGTTACGCGCCGCCTTATATGGCCTCCCGAATGGGTCGTTGTCGAGACCCTCTAGCAGCTCGGCCCTCGCCGCGTCTTTGGCGGCGCCGATAGCTGACTTGAAGGCCGCCCTCGCCTCTACGTACCTTGCGTAGAGGCGGTCCTCATCGGCCTGGTCCCGTCGGCGCCGCCGGCGCGATCGGGTAAAGGCCCGCCGTGCCGCGACGCAGGTGGCCCGCAGCTCCGCCAAACATTGCATCACCTCGCTCAACTGCCGTCTTCCTTCCTATTCACTCAGTTTTTTTGAGTGAATACGCTTAATAAGCTAGTGCGTTTTACCATCAACGATTGCATCACTGCTTACCATCAGGCGGGATTGCAGTCAAGCACTAGTTTATAACTAATAAAAAAAAAAAAACCGTACAGTACCTTTACACAAACACAGAATATGAATACTTCGTGATTTACGTTGATTCCTATACAATGAAACGTTACCCAATGAAAATGTTGGGTTGAATACACTCTACATATCATTGGATTTTCTGTAAGGTATCCATTCTATTATTTTTGTTTTCGTACGTAGTGAGTAACGACTTTTCATATTCTGTATTTCTTTCTATATACCCTTTTAATCAAATCGAATCAAGCTTTAGGTTTTTTTTAAAGATTCTGATGAATTTCTACAGTAATATAAATAATATTATAGATAGGCAACTAAGTACCCAAGGTATAATGGAGTGAGGGAGACCTGGTGGTAGTAACCTAATATCACCTCTATTGCAATGTAAATTAAGTTGATTTCAGAGTGACTCTATTGAAAAAGTTATAAAATTCGTAGCGTAAACTGAACATGGTGTAGGAATTAAAGTAATTTTCCCGTAAACTTATATGAGTTAATGGAAAAATAAATTCTATTCCTTCTTCTTTAGCGAATATATCCCTAATGCAAATTTATCTATATTATCTATTAGCCATAGTAGCAAATCCTCTAGATGTACATAATATCATAAACTTAAGTTGCTTATTACCACAATTTATCAATATATTGATTCCGGGGGGTAAATTGACACAAAAAGTAATATTAATGAAACCTGTATTTAGCAAATAAATATTGATAGTTTGTAGTTTTAAAAAGCATGCAAAGTAGGGGCGGGGAAGGGTTGATTACTCCATAAAAAAAAAAAATCAAATTAAAGGTTTATTTTTGTTTTATCAAAATTAGTTAGCGAAGTTCAGGTAGCTAATTTAGTTTAATCCTCTATTAGGTAATATCTGTATTATTTTTAACTGTCTACTGTTATTTCAGCTTGATTGATTCTCTAATTATTCCGCTGTCAAGATATATGTATTCGCAATGTATATGTTTATTCAGACCTCGCTAATTTCCCCTGCAAGATTACAAGTGTCGGGCTTGTTACTGCAAGTTGTAATCAGTTGAAAGTTTATTCAAGTGTTCTGTAATGCAAAGCAATTTACTGTGATATTCTAAGTATGATTAGTAAATGCGTAGATTGACCTAAGTATTTGCTGGAAAATCATTGGGAAGTAGAAGAATTTAATGTTGTAACAGTTTAATTTTTGGAATTATACTTTACTAGCTACACCTCGCGGTTTCACACACGAAATTTGGATCTCGTAGGAATATCGAGATAAAAGTAATCTATGTGTTTTATTGGTCATCAACTACCTGTGTATCAAATTTCATCCGAATCTGTGCAGTGGTTTTTAGGTGAAGTAGTAACAAATATGGATCCATCCATTTTCACAAACTTTCACATTAATAAATCCGTAGATGTGTCTGCTTGCTTGTTACTTCTTGAAACAAGAAGACCAATATACCACAAAACTTATAGTTACAATTTATATAGAACGTCTTCGTAAGCTTACGCGCCACAATTGTAGATAACGGAAAATCCTTTTTTTTTTTTGTTTGGGATGGGAAAACATCAAATGACCTCTCCCGCTCTGGGCGGAGCGGAAGGGCGTATCGGACTTTTACTGACTAAAACCCACCCGCGTTTCTTCACTTGCCTATAAGCTAGGGCCACGGTTTCTTTTTTAACCAACCCGCAACCCTGTAACGCAAAATACTTACATATACTTAGATTGCACTTTATTGATAGCCTCCGTGGCGTAGCGGTAGCGGACGCGGCCGCTGTGCAAGGTGGCGCGGGTTCGATCCCCGCACAGTGCAGGTATTTGTATGCATGAATATGAATATTTGCACTGGTCTGGTCGTGCCTCGGAAAGCACGTTAAGCCTTTGATCCCGGTTGCCATACGAACATCTAGTGGCAGTCGTTACGGGTTGTTGGAGCCCTCAAAAGTCCAACAATTGGTCTAACTGCAATGCTTCGATGTCGTCTTCGGGTTGTGGAGGTTAGACGACAGTCGCTTCACGGAAAATGCCGAAGTTTAGCCATATCAGCAGTTGGACTGGTAAAAGCGGACCCCAGACTCCAAAGCTGAAAAGCTTCGGATGCGACTGGGATTAACGCTGGGATGATGATGATGACTTAGATTGCACTTTATGATCTGTGCTTATAACAAAGCGAATTAAAAAAGTAAATTGTAAATTACACAATATAAGATGAAATTGTTTTAAAGCATAAAACAATTTAATCTGCATTTTATCGATAGAATTGTATTATATATTTGTAAAGATTGTGTTAAAAGGGCTCTTATCTTTTATTTGCTTAATATATGGCACAGAATTAGAATACAACCGGGACAGCACTTTACTCACATTCAACATGAGACTTTTGATATGCATATATGAGATATTCTTTGATGAAAGTAAAACCACAAGCAGCAGCAAATGGATTAAACTAATGTTTGTTTAAGCGTAAAGGTCTAAATCAAAACTAACTTCATCTCGCCATCCATTTCATTTACGAATCCACCCAAGCGAATATTCCCATCCTCTACATAACTTACTCTATCTTTGGACCCAAACACAGTACTTATTCTAAGCCTTAAAACAATGGCATTATTATCAAACTAATGCCGATATCATGTCTGTACAGAGCCCCCGAGGACTTCGCCCCAACAGGATGGAGGGCTGGTTGGTGCTACGCCCCGGTCGTCCGTCTCACCGCCCGACCCCTCGCCGACGTTTCCAACGGTAATATTGCTTTCTGTGGTAAGGATGGATAAAATTTATAGTGTGGATCCTGATTTTTGAAGGACTGTTGAAGGTAGAATAATCAAAACTGTATTTTATAGGATTTTGGTGGTTGCAGATAATGCAAAATTGGGTTGTATCCTAAAAAAATAATTCTATGTCCATCAGATGGATTTATAAAAAATATTGAACATGTATTTTTCATTTTTTCTTTTATTCAAATACTTAGGAAGATATATTGATTTGAAATGTCGCATGGCGTCACGCCGACGACGACGTAATTAGCCCCCACTCCGTAACTTTAATGTTCAGTTGTTTTTTGGTAGTTTCGACAAAATAAAAAATACGGGTCTTATTTTTTTATCATCTATAAGACGGACTAATAATTTTTTCGAGTTTCATACCTTGAATACATCCCTATTATAGCTGTAGTTAATTCTGGAAACTTAGATATATTTCATTACTAATTAATCCACGTTAGCTATATTCTATTTGTAGGCAGCCTAGGTCAATTTGTTCACATTTATTTTAGTTACAATAACATTTTAATGTTATCCGAAATTAGATAATTTTCTAAGAATGTCAACTGAATTTTTATCATTGCTTAATCTATACTAATATATAAAGCTGAAGAGTTTGTTTGTTTGTTTGTGCGCGCTAATCTCAGGAACTACTGGTCCGATTTGAAAAATCCTTTTTGCCTTGGATAGCCCATTAATCCAGGAAGGCTTTAAGCTACATAACATCACGCTGTGACCAATAGGAGCGGAGCATAACTAAACCACGCGAACGAAGTCGCTGGCGGCCGCTAGTTTTATATATTGCGAGTTAAGTTTGTGTGAGATATTTTATTTAATTGCATTTATTTGGCCGTCGGAGATTATATATAGGTATCTATTACTAAGAAAGCAATCATAGTAAAGCCTCATTAAGGTGCAGCACATTTGGTATATAATAAAATTGAAGAAACAAATGTCTTGTGCATAGCGTAAGCAATCCAATATTAACTCAATTTATGGTATGTAATAGGTAATTTTAATTTACAGTGTATATACTTTACTGTTTCTGTATAGTAGCGTAACCTTTGCCATTACACTGTTGAAATTGTTCAGATTAATGAGTTTTTAAGGATGGTTCTTGAGCTAGCTTCTATTCGCATAGGTGACTTTGGTAGCCTAATTTAACACCTATTAGAGGTGACTTGAATTTGAACTTAAGCTCAATTTAAATTAGAAGATTGTTTAGAAAGTTTTAAATGTGACCTATTTGACTGTTTAACTTGTAAATTTTCAAATTACTTGAAATGAAAATTGACTAAATATAAGTTTCGATCAATCTCGTCCTCCGTGGCACAGCGGTCAACACGCCTGCCTGCGACGTGGAGGCCCCGGGTTCGATCCCCGGCCAGGTCATGATGGAAAACGATCTTTTCCTGATTGGACTGGGTCTTGGATGTTTATCTATATATTTATCTATTATAAATATAGTATCGTTGAGTTAGTATCCCATAACACAAGTCTCGAACTTACTTTGGGGCTAGCTTAATCTGTGTGATTTGTCCGTATATATTTATTTATATTTATTTAATCTTACCCCTAGAAGTCAGAGCCAAAACAAGGCCGTTTTTAAGAGTCAGAAGGCACAAATCTTTTTCTTTTCGAGTAGATGTAGATATTATTACACTTTTCTTTGGTCTTTAAAAGAGCAATAAAAGTTATGCACCTAATTAGTACTACTGCAACACTGAAAATATTTGAAGGTTTTTTAAATAATCATAATTTAACAAAACTACAACACATATTTTTGTCAAGAGCTAATATTCAGTACCTACTTATGTATTAGTCTTCACAGTATTATTCAATCAGCATAATTTAAAGAAGAGTCAATCTCTCCGTATGTAAGCGTAATAAGAACGGCCACCAAACTCTAATTTACTTAGTTAACGTTGACAATGGTACCGAATCTGACTGTATTCATGATGGAAATTGGATTATTGTATTTGGGTCCCCTTGGTTAGAATTTATCATATTTTCCAGGAGCTGTTGGAGGCAATCAAAGCTTGTTTATGTTTAAATTAGAATTTTTCTATTCACTTACAATTGAATTTTAATTGATCTTGGAGAGGATGGATGGTGATGTTAATTAATTTTGATTTGTTGGTGTAAATTCTGTTTAATTTAAATTGACTTGTTACATTTTCATTGATCTGTTTAATTTTGGCGTTAGAATACTTCACTTTGTTTTATTTTTCATATTTTCATGTATTATATTATCGTGACCGAATTATATAAGAATATACAGTACCTATGGGAAAGTATCGCTGTCTGCTGCCTAAGACATAATTCATGGTTATTCTATATGTTATACAAAAAAAAAAATGAAATTGATTTTAGCGTCAATTTGTCGTGTTTTAAGCATTTTATACACTTTTGATAAAGAATGAGAGTTGCGATTTCAGTATAAGTAAGTTAATAACTTTGCCTTACAATTTTTACATGATTAACTTCATCTAGAAGAAGAAAAGAAAATGAAAATAATAAAATTAAGTAGCCTTTTATTTCTTGCTTTCCATAGTACAGTTCCAGAGTACCAATTAAAATATTATCAATATATTTAAAGAAATAGTTAATGAATGAATATTTAACAACTAATATAATATATATAATATAAAGAGATAGCAATTGAATAAATACTCACTCTAATACAATTAATAAAAATAAATGAATAAGAATTATATAAAACTAAATAAATAATAAATAAATAAATGGAAACATGAAGCGCCCTCCCTCTCTCTACTTATTTAAAACTTGCTGTGCCCAACAGGGTCCATAATTGTTTCCAATATTATATTATTATATTTACCACCTGTAACTGTACATTTTGGACTGCAATAAACGATTTGATTTGATTTGATTTACAATTTCAATAACAGTGTGAATGCCAAAAAAAAAAAAGAAAAGTAAGAGAAATTCAAAATTAATGTGATTGTGGTTAGCAAATAATTAGATTGTAATAATAATATGTTCAAATTCATTACATTTTAGAAATACTTAAAGTTTAAAAAAAATATAAATAAAATTAATTAATTATTGGTGGCTAATTATTATTATTTCTGGAAGACGCAGCGTAGGAAGGCCCCCAACAAGGTGGACCGATGACCTGGTGAAGGTCGCGGGAAGCCGCTGAATGCGGGCAGCACAAGACCGGTCAGCGTGGAAAGCCTTGGGAGAGGCTTTTGTCCAGCAGTGGACATCTATAGGCTGAAGAAGAAGGATAACGTACTTTAAATAAATAATTATAAACACATTAATATGTTTACAACAGATCCGAGGCGTGGAGATCGGCATTGTAGTTTTGGTGCTAATTGTATGGATCGCGGCGATAGCACTGTTCTTCAACAGATGGGGGAAGATCAGGATGCTGCTGCCATACCAGCCTGACTATAAGCAGGAGCAATTGAAGGTAGATCGAAAACTACAATTAATACTATTGATACTGATAAAGTAGTTATAGGAATGAAAGCTTTTTATGACAATTTCGATATTGTTCAAACTAAAATAGAAGTTTTAGTTGAGGGTTGGAGAGTTTTTAATTTAATAATGGTCAATACTGATAAAAAGATGATAGTTAAGATTTTTCGAGATCTTGATATACTTAATGAACTAGAGAGTTTTTTTTGCTAAGAAAAGATTTTTTATTGGATCATAGTTTTTTCACTTAGATATTAAGTATCTCTATGACGTTCGTTATTTAACATTCACAAAGGTTTACAATTCCATTACTTCTAAGATTTGTCTGGATAAATTAAATATCTCTCATCTTAATTTACTTTCATTGAAGTTAAAAATTGTAATTGAAAAGATTTTATAAATGATTATTTGTTACCGTAGACTTTTATTTTTCTTTTCTAGAGAACTTTGTTATATTTAAGTATCGTACAAGTAAATGTAATTTCAACAGGTGGAACACTGTACTTCTCATGTACCAACGTCGCTATAGGAATTCAATATGGTTGGTTCATAGCCCACGAAATTGCTACTTTATTATTATTCCCAGTAAATTTAGATTCCTATACCCAGTAATCATAATAAAGTATTTAGAAATAATCACTATGGATTGTTCAATTACTACCCAACTTTTTCCTGATGTTTTGCCTTGCAATTATATGCCTTGTCTTCATGTACATGATCTAATACGTAGGTTAGTTTTATATATTCTTGTTGAGAAAGTTGGACGTTCAGTATCGTAGATAGGCACTTCTAGCCTCAATTTCCATCCAGCTTTGCTTGCAGTAAGCAAACTATCCTTTTTCGTGTTCATAGGAATGATACTATATATACTAGTACCTCTTTCATGTTTTAGCTTATTCAGTACTGCCAGTTCCAATCTTAAGTCTTTTAATTAGAATCTACATATCGTTTTCTAAAATAAATGTACAAACTGATTTTTGTATTGCTTGCTAGACATTTTTCCAATCAGAAAGCTATGCCAGATTATACAGGACTTCTAGGGCTATGACAGAACAAAAATCGGAAACAATTTCATAACCGACTTTTGGAAAAATTTTACCATGCTTAGGTCTCTATTATAGATGATAGTATTCTTTTTTCCTATGAATTTGAAATAGATTTTAAAATTGTTTGATTAAAGTATATTTTCGTTTGCCAGGTGCCTGGAAGCAGTGCGTTAGCGGCTGCAGCAGCGGGGGGAACTTGTGGGGCTCATTCCGCGCCGTCCGCCTGTTCGGTAAATGTAAATTCATTTTCCTGTATATTTGTAGATATTTTATAGATTTTGCTATCAATATTGAGTTTAGCAGTATTCGTATCAGAAATAAATTCTTTCAACTTATTTTCATCGTATTTATTTTGGTTCTCCTCAAAATTGATTGCAAAATCTTTTGTAGAATTTATAGTTTTTAAAGTAATTTTAATATGTATTTTTAGGCTAGCTCTTTCCAAATACGTCTCTCATATGAACTTCTGATTATTTTTTTGTACATCACGTTTAAATTGTACAGAATTAACTAAACTTCTTTAAAAACTTATTTCAATAAAGATAAATCTAATTTATTTTGATTGCGGTAATAGGGTATTTGACTAAAAAAAAAACGAATTAGTCCGTCAGTCAAATTTAGAAAAAATACTAGACACGTATATTTAGTTTTATCAAATCAATAAAAAAAGAACAAATATGAAAGGCATCAAAGATCAGGAGTGGTGGCTGGTGACGTCACTGGCCGCTAAACAGTGTAGCGTGCAGTGACGTCACACGAGTTTTCAACGCGCTGTGTCGTCTTCATTTTTTATTTATATGAAAAAAGAAAAAAATACGTGTCTAGTATTTTTTGGAAATCTGTCTGACGGACTAATTAGTTCTTTTTTAGGCAAATACCCTATTGGATATTCAATTATGTGATCACTTACGAACTCTAAGCCAGATTGTTTTATAAGATTTATGCTTTTAGAGTCACCGTTGTCATGATTCGCATGACAACGTTGACTCTAAAAGCAAGAATCTATGAAAAGTTAATTGTGTACATATGCAATTCTACACAATTAACTTAATATGCTCAGTACGATTATTTTTTAACGATATTTTCTAAAAAAAATAATTACATATCAGATTAAAATTAGGTATTAGTTTTTCAATTATTGTTTAAGTTGAAATTAATAGTCATGAACATGCATTCTAAAATTACACCATAAAATAATATATTCATAAAAAACATTAAGTAATCTGGTATAACGACGTCAAGGTGCTTCAAGGAATATTACATTTCTTCATCTCTCAAGGCTTTGTACATTATAGTAGCTAATGTAGGAATATAGGAGAAAATCTTTTGTTCCTTAGCAAAATAGAAAATATTTTCTGTTTTTAAATAAACATCTTAATAATATTCTTGGTATACTAGAGAAAGCTACTGATTGTAGACATAAAAGTCAGTATGTTCTATGAAAACCTCAACATAAAAGTTTGATGAACTTAGCTTGAAGCGGTCTGTCATTCTATCTGACGCTAGGGAATCTAGGGATTGACAGCTAACTTTATACCAGTTTCATCTCAGTATTCACGGTGAGATACAGAATAGATATATAGAAGAGATTACAGAACCTTCAATCATTTTCATTGAGGATTAAAAAATCAGGCCAATTTTCCAAATATGGGGATCAGGGAAAAATTGTAGTACACCGTATTAAGAATTTTAAAATAACCTCATATGTTTTATGCACTTGGGAAAATTCATGTGGATTGCTACATTCTGATACAGTTTAGTATAACTCAGATCGCGTGACCAAGAATGTACTAGTTTGTCGTACTGAGATACCTTATCAAAGAAATTATTTATGACATTTTGTATTATTTTTTTCCATGGAGGTTTTAAATTTTAATTCAATTTATGTAAATGGTGTCTATATCTAGAACTCGAACAATGATCTATTTTTGACGGCCATAGGCCCATTAATATATGTTTTTTTTAAATTATACTGAGGCAGTTTGCGTTCGCGGCATCTTCCTACGTACTTAACCTTCCTTATGTGACTAATCGTACCATGCCATACTAAGTGGGGTTTGTTATACCCCAATTATTATAAAAGGTAGAAAAATCTGCAAAATTGTTCTATATGATTATTAAATAGTTATAAATATATTTTTTTATCTAATAATGAGTTGGTTTAAGTAAAGCAAAATTTATTTTTATATTAGAATAGACTTTTATCAATAAAAGTACAAAAACTTAACTTTTTCTTCAAACTATTGTATAGACTTTTTTTAAGTACTAAAATCAAACTGCACATATAATTACAATCCTCTCAATTTATAAGACTACAGTATGTTTAGTTTTAAACTATTAACAAATAATAATAAATCAGATTTTTATGAAAAAAGTTTCCACTCAATCAGATTTTAATTAAATAAGTTTCCACAGCATACAAAAAATCGGCGTGTTCCGTAGAAATAGGCGTATTATATATTTTACGACAAGACAAACTCTTAATTCCCAAGTGAGTTTTCCTATCAAGTTAGTTTCGCGATTTGCATCATCATCAGATTCTTATTTGGTATTCATAAACTCAGTGTTACAATCACCGACTTCTCCTATAGTGTTAGTAATATATCTTCTTCCGCTAACCAAGACTTACCTACAAACAGTACTTCAGCACGTTAAACGCTGAAATAAGCATAAAAATAAATGAAAGACAAAAGAAGTTGCACTTACCTTTTGGGTCATGCGCCGTCCAAGGTGGGGTGTGTAAACCCCAAGCGCACTTTAAGGACCTGTCACACGGTTTGCTGCAGACATTGGACTAAATATTTCGCATGGATAGAATCAGCAACGAGAAAAATTGATAGATAGATTAGATGGACAGATTGATGGATAGATAGATAGATAGATTTGCAGCTATCAAGAAAACCAACTTATGCAACTTTTTCCTTTAATAACTGTGACAGTATTTTTACCGCTGGGGTATGTCATATCCCACTTCGTATATGGAGGGTAAATTGTAAAAGTCACCTACACACATAGAAGTCTATTATACTATGTAATTTGAGTTCTACCGCCGTAGAATACTTACCAGAAATTATATTGTAGGTGTAAAACAAATGTGAAAAATATCACTCTAATTTTACGCCTACTAGTCAATCCAAAGCTCAACTATTCAAATAATAGTAAGTATTTTGTAACTTTAATGGAATTTTGGTAGCAATATAGAATATAACGTTGGTACACCTTATGTTGTCGTCTGATATTATTCTGAGCTGAGACCCTTTGGCAGTGGCAGTGGGCTGGGCACACTGCCCGTAGGACCGATGCCCGATGGGGCCGGCGGGTGCTCGAGTGGCGAACACGCGCCGTAAGACGCAGCGTGGGTAGGCCCCGGACAAGGTGGACCGACGACCTGGTGAAGGTCGCGGGACACCGCTGGATGCGGTAGGCGCAGGACAGGTCGTCGTGGAGAACCTTGGGGGAGGCCTATATCCAGCAGTGGACGTCTTTCGGCTGAAAAGATGATGATGATGATGAGACCCTTTGGCATTATAATCTTAGTTTTATATATATATATTTTATTTAAAATGTATTTATTTTGCTATAATACCAATTAACGCAATTTTCTTTCTTTCTTACTATTAAAAGATAAAATACCTATGTATCAACTATTAAAAAAAAAAAATAACTCAAGTTAACTGCCTATTGTTGTTTAAGAACTCATGAATTCAATCTTGATAATATTTAAAACTTTATCAATCAGGGTTAGCCTATACAATATGTAAAGAAAACCCTGTCCGATCCGTGAAGGTATTGTTAGGTATCGTTAACTGATTCTAATAATGCCTACAAAGCTGGGCTAAACTTAAAAAAAAATCTCCCAAAAAAAATAAATATTATTTCGAAAAAGCGAGGTAACTTAATGCATGTGCCGTAGACAACCCGATAGCCCCGCCCCCCTTCACCCGCGTATACATGCGCGGGTGAAGGGGGGCGGGGCATGCGGCACGTGGTCGCATCGCTATTCGCTCCGCCACAAATGGTGTTGTCAGTTTTTAAAAAATGACCAAATTTCGGGGAAAGTGGAATTAATACCCGGGAAAAAAAGATTATTTCAAAATTCATTATTATTGTTACTGTGATGATTATGTAAAAATTTATATTATATTTGGTCAAGTGTTTACCTAACCTTTATTATCCTTATGGGTCGGACAGGGTTTTCTTTACATATTGTATAATGTTATAAGTAAACTATTTCTAACTCTCGGTGAATTTCACCAATGGAAATGAACGTGATCAGTATGAATAAATAAAACTAAAATACATTATCAAAGTCAATATTATGCAATAATTATGTTGAGCGTAATATTTTAAATTGGTAGTTAATAAAAATACATTTCACGACGCTTCGTCCGGATCGTAGTGGTGCTAACAACGTAAGGGGATACTCGCCGTACGTCGGTAGTCCAATGAGGGAATAAATTTAGATTATTTAAATACATATGTATTGAGATGTGGTTAGAGATTGGACTATACTTTTAAATTATGAATAAATACTAGGCTTTTATAAGAAAAATATTCCATACAACATAAAAATACTGGTTTTGTTAGGTATACTAAGTTTATTACTATTATATTACGCAAGACATATTATTGATAATTGAACAAGTAAGGGAGATAGGCCGCATCATTTTCGGCCATTGATTAGCGCAGATGAGCTCAGCTAGGTCATAAAATCTAATTGAATATATTTATAATTATCAAGTAATTGTTTCAGGTTAGTTTTATTATACTGACCCGAACAACAGTGACTAGCATCTAAAAGTGTTCATTTAGGGCATAAATATGTCAGCTGATTTTTGTAGGAACCAAATGAAACAGTAGTGATCCAAATGTCTCAACTCACATGTCCTAGAACAAACCGATAACCGATTATATGCCATCTGCGAAAGGTCCTCTACAATCAAAACCAACTCAGATGTGCAGTTCGGTACTGGATGGATATACATACTAGTTACTACATAGGCATCTCCGAGTTCATGCTACTGCTCGCAGTACTCCGCCACTGGTATCCTAGTTTTTCCACTTTATTAAATTCTTCCTTATCCCGTCTTCATCAGGCTGGTATAACGCTTACATAACTACAATGAAAACTTTGACTGCCAATAAACAATAAATTACGAAATACGTTTGAATCAGATACCTCTACTGTCTCAACGTTATCATTGGCTGCCAAGGTCAGTGAATTACTTGGCTTGCAGTAAAATGAAGTAGCGTGATTCCTAACCGCAATGCAGCATTACTTAGTTGAAGGTTAAGGCAAATCCTGCAGCTTTGAAGCTATGTATAGAACAATAGGGCTTATTACTTTAAACGTTGCGTGCCTTTTGATTCTGTTAACAAGGGCCAAGATTTGATTGATTATTTTTTATTTTATAGGTTTTAAAATAATTAATGGAGTAGGTTAAATGTTTTACAGTTTAACGTCTTATGGGTTTCTTTAGTCTTTATTTTTTTTTTAAAAGAAACGCTGTATTTAAAAAAGTAATACTATTCCTATACTAGTTAAACGGTACTCTTAAAGCTTGAACGAGCTCAGAGAGCCGTGCTGAAAATTTGTACCTTTCGGCCCATCCTTTTCCCAACTGAAGAACTGTATAGCAAATGTAAAGTCCTTACAGTCAGACAATTATTTGTATTGCACGTACTACTTTATCAGCATCAAAGAACCTCCTATGAAAATATCACCACAAGACGCAAAGACAATGTTTGCCAGCCCTTCCGCTGTAAGTACTCTTTTACAAGAAGATTTGTCTGTTTCCAAGGTCCTCATCTATACAATAGTCTTAACAAAATACTGAACTTTTACTCACACCCTATAATGTCATTTAAAAAGAAAATCCATACTTGGCTACAAACACTTAATTACAACAAAACTGAAAGCTTATTGTTGACTCAATACAGCTCCAGTTAAACTTCATTCTATTATCATTTGCTTATCACTCGCAAACGCACGCTCACACACTCACACACACACCCTCCCACACACCCACACACACCCACACCTACACACACACACACACACCCCCACACACCCACACACACACACCTTCGCACACCCCTATACACACTACACCAGTGCTCTCAAAAATATTACTTTCTTTTTTTTTTATATCATTTCCTAAATAGTTTATTTGTTCGTTTACCTATGCCATATAACGAACCAATTGTATAAGTTGTAAATAGCATGAATGTACCTAAATGCAACAAAGAAACATCCATCAAAGGGTTGGGCCCAGCATCTTTAACACAAGTTGTCTTGACAACTTAGCAAGGGTGCTGGTGTCGCCATACTATTGTTTACATCCATTTAACTGTATGTACTACATGTATCAAAGTACTGTAAAGATTGATGCAAATAAATTATTATTATTATTATTATTATTATTATTATTATTATTCAATGAAAAGAATTTTATCACTTTTCAGTCACTAGTTCATACAAATCTGTCTTTGGCTTCAGCACTGATAATATCTAAAAAATATGAAAGTACACAACTAAATCTAATCATATTAATATTATTACACAATAAAATCTAATCTAATATTAAAAATAAAGCTAAATAATATCTCTGGGTCTATCTGCCTACTATTTTTTTTTACAAAAATCTCTGCATTTGATAGCTCTATTCTTTGGGGAAGGTACTGAGCTATTTGGTATCATACTGCGACAAAAACATAGATCAAACCCGGTGGGTCAGTAGTTGAAATTTTGCGAAGGCAAAGTCTCGAACAGAAGGTATACGATATACTATGTAAGCTCAGTAACAATCACGAAGATATTTTTGTTCGACTATACATATATATAATATACTAGCGGCCGCCAGCGACTTCGTTCGCGTGGTTATAGCAATTAATAATCGCAAGTAATAGTCGCAGCGTGATGTTATATAGCCTAAAGCCTTCCTGAATTAATGGGCTATCCAACGCAAAAAGAATTTTTCAAATCGGACCAGTAGTTCCCGAGATAAGGGCGAACAAACAAACAAACAAACATACAAACAAACTCTTCAGCTTTATATATTAGTATAGATTAACTACCTAGTGCTTGACCGCAATCCCGCCTGATGGTAAGCAGTGGTGCAATCCTTGTAGTAAAGCGCGCTAGTGTATTGAGAGCCTATTCACCCTAGCCTTTGAGACACTTAAATAGTGTAGTCAGACGGAAACACCGCCGCTGGCAAAAATATAACTGCTTACACTTTTACATCGAAACCATATGGTTAATATAACTCAAAAGTAAACCTATAGTATCATATAAGTCTGTACTATTGTCTTGTTTAAGTTATAAGTTACAAAACAATAATACAGACTCCTTATGCAAATACAGCCGCTCTAACATTCCATAATGAAACAGTGGAAGCGTATTGACGTTAGATCTAAAGCTGTATGATAAAGCGTGCTTTCAGAAAGCCCCTTTATGTCAGGTTCCGGTGTGATTTAGTATCTGCTCGCAGTTAATGTGAAACGATGAAGTTGTTAAGGTTCGTAATCGGGTTTTGTTTCACAAGTTCTAAATATTGGAAAGGAATTTGGGGAACTGTTAGGGGTTTTGTGGGTTATGGATGCCTATTTTAGTAAAGTTGGGCTGTTTTGCTTCGCTAAAGTTCATCGCCCTTCTGTCCTTTTTTCAATACCTGCATACTCTATACATTTTTTGTTATTGACCATCTTAAATATACCTACTGTCTTCCTAAACATACTCTTTCATAGAATAGGTACATTTATTTATATTTTCTTTTATCTATATATTTTCTTCTTGTTTCTTAGTCATTGGCATTTTCTAGGTCCATGTGTCTGTTTAATCACATGCTTTTGATACAATTCACGATATATAGCGGTCAAAAAAATATTTTTAACCCTGGTCCAAAGTTTCACCACATTTTCATGACAATAATCTCTTGAATACATTCATGTTTTAAGATGATATTGTCATAACCAATATGAAAGAGTTCTCTCTACATTTTATATGTAACATTCTTGTAAGAGCACTGAGAGCAGCGATGGCCTGGTGGTATCGGCCGCGAATTTGAAGTTAATAGGCCGTAGGTTCGAATCCCCTTAGAAGCTTTCATCATTATCAATCTTTTATCGTCCCTTTTCTGGGCACAAGTCTCCTCTCATACAGAGAAGGATTCAGCGTAATCACCTGTTAGAGAATTTGCTTGAAAATAATCGATGTGGCACTAGATTATTGAATGTTACCGCTCAGCGTATTATCGTTTGAAAGATTTGTAAAAAAACAACAGTATTTTTGCTGTCAAGAATTTGTTTTTACACGATAAGTACAAGCTTTTTTATGTTATTATATTTCATCATCATCATCAACCTTTTATCGTCCCACTGCTGGGCACAGGTCTCGTCTAATACAGAGAAGGATTTATCAATTAATTAATTAAACACCACGCTTGCTCAATGCGGGTTTGGCGGTTTCAGACTTAAAGTCCAGGTTTCCTCGAGATGTTTTCCTTCACCTTTTAATCAGTCACTGGTGTGCAAGATATACTTAGAAAGTATATATAACTTAGAAAAGTTACATAGGTACTTGCCTGACCTGGAATCGAACCGGCGCGCTCATGCTTGAGAGGCCGGTGTTTAGGCCATCAGGAGCTTTACTTTGTGTAAATTATTTCATCACCACTGCTATGAAAACGGTGACGGAAAACATCGTGACCAGAACCAGTATGTCCTGGAGCCAAAAAAAACGAATACATGTGACATCTACTAACCCGCATTATTATAAACTAGTGCTTGACTGCAATCCCGCCTGATGGTAAGCAGTGATGCAATCGTTGATGGTAAAGCGCACTAGTTTATTAAGCCTATTCACTTAAAAAACGGGAGATTGATCTGGAGAATCCACGACCAAATATCCGACACAACAACATTTGGCGCATCGTACCAGCCACACATCGCAATACAACTGCTCAGACCCGTCCTACGTACGGCTTCACCAGACACCATGCCGGAACACGACGAATCGCTTGGCGGCAAGACTTTGTCTGGTGGGTGGTAACTTCTGCCGGCAGCCGATGTTATGGCCTACCACCGAGAAATACGTTACGGCGTTACGTTATGTGGGATTACGGCTCACCCCCTCTCACTGAGAGGAGGCCTGTGTCCCAGAAGTGAGAACAGATTATGTTATGTTATGTAAGAGCACAGTATAAAAATATAGAAAGTAAAAAAAAAATAAAAATACTTTACCTTCTACGTCTAATCAAAGTTAACTTACCTCTAATTTTACATCACTTTCTAAAACACAGTCACAATTATTCTCATTCTAATTAGGTTGCTGTAGAGTAGCTGCCTTGACGAGTCTTTCAAAATCAATGTGATCTCTAATATTTTCTTAATATGGTTCTTATTTGTATGTGATCTGTTTGACAGCCTCTGTGGCGTAGCGGTAGCGAACGCGGCCGCTGCGCAAGGTGGCGCGGGTTCGATCCCCGCACAGTGCAAATACTTGTTTGCATGAATATGAATATTTGCACTGGTTTGGTCGTGCCTCAGAAAGCACGTTAAGCCGTTGGTCCTGTTTGCCATATGAACATTTATTGGCAGTCGCGACGGGTTGTTCGAGCCCTCAAAAGTCCAACAATTGGTCTCACTGCAATACTTAGATATCGCCTTCGGGTTGTGGAGGTCAGACGGCAGTCGCTTCACGGAAAATATCGAAGTTTAGCCAAAATCAGCAGTTAGTCTGGTAAAGCGAACACCAGGCTCCAAAAGCTGAAAAACTACGGATGCGACTGGGATTAACGCTGAGATGATGATGATGATTTGTATGTGATCTGTAGTATGCTGTCTGACATAAAATAACCGTGAACGTACTGATCTTCGCCTTAACTACATTTGAAGTGGTCTTATTCATTTTTATTAGATGACGGCGACATAGTCATAGGTAGGTTACCTACCAATTTTATAGCTCGGCACCTTTTTAAGACTGTTTTTAATTGGAATGCCAATATCGTTTTGAATTTTGCTTTTGAACTAGAAAATGTGAAAAATGTTTCAGTTCTTATTCTGCATTGAGGTGCAAGTATAGTCAATGAAACCTTTATTTTCTTGAATAATTGTGAACTATATATACCGATGTATATACAGTTCACAATTATTCAAGAAAATAAAGTTTTCAAATAATATTTTTCTTTTAAAAGATTTTGTACTGCACTTTTATGCGTTCATAAACCTTTTATGCGTTCATAAACCGATGCTTATGAACGCATAAAAGCAGCAGTGCAGTCCAAAATCTTCTATAAGAAAAACATTATTTTTTGATCTGAATAAGTTTTCAACGCACTGTCTCCTCTTCATTTGTTGTTTATATGAAAAAAGAAAAATACGTGTCTAGTATTTTTTTTTGGAAATCTGACTGACGGACTAATTAGTTTTTTTTTTGTCAACTACCCTATTAGAATACTTTTGAAGCATATTGATTGTCCATTGCTTCATAAGTTCGAAACATTTGTTTGTCCAACAGCATAAACAACGCAATGAATGTTGTTGAAGTGACAAAATGAAACCTGCTACTGATAATTTGTTACGCAATAACCTGCTGGACTATGATATACAATTGCGAAACCAACGCTCACGCTGTCAAATTGTGGTTGAACATTCTATAAAATTAATCAAGGGTTTAATTGATATGACAAAGAGGAAGACAACAAGACATTTTATCACTACTTCATCATGCACTTTAAAGTTAATAAAACAAAAGCAGGAAGCAATCAGACAGCACTGACAGACTGCAGACCCGCAGAAGAACCAAAGTCACCGACATAGATCTGCGAGTCGCTAAACTTAAGTGGCAGTGGGCAGGGCACATTGCTCGTAGAACCGATGGCCGATGGGGCAGTAAGGTTCTGGAGTGGCGGCCACGTACTGGAAGACGCAGGGTAGGGAGGCCCCCAACAAGGTGGACCGATGACCTGGTGAAGTTCGCGGGAAGCCGATGGATGCGGGCAGCACAAGACCGGTCAGCGTGGAAAGCCTTGGGGGAGGCCTTTATCCAGCAGTGGACATCTATAGGCTGAAGAAGAAGGAAGCAATACTATGATTGGACGGCACATCCAACCAACAAAAATAAAGTTACTGGAATCTGTCATTTCCGTTTCCGTCCGGTACGTAAAATGGCGAATAAAACATTTTTATTAGAATTCCTTTCAGGAGAGACGGAAGTGAGCCATTGTACTTTTAGCGGTCGTAAGCAAAACATGATAGGTCCTCACAATTACGCTCCATGTCCATCTATACCATTTTAGTACTCGACCAGATGGGGCGACTCCGAGCGGTTTTTTGAAGTAACTTGTGGTTATGAACGAAAACAGAATTAATAATGAAATAATTCAATATAAGGCAACTTAAGCAATTTCATTTATTAGACTTGCAAAATTGAAACATTTGGCTTTAATTAATTCTTATTTCAAATTTCGATTTTAGATTCGTATCTTAAATCTTTCTTCAATTGTGCGAAAGCATAAACATTTAAACAGTAGCTAGTTATTAACTTTGAAAATAGCTGACTGACTAATTTCGGAAAATTTGATTTTTACACACCAAAAAAAAAAAACACAATTCTCTTCCTCTTTTGTCATTGGTCCAGCAGTATTTGCACACCGTCACATTTTTGGTCAAAACCAGACGATTTGCATCTAAAACGATAAATCGCCTCTATCTGAATAAACCTCTAGGAATACGATAAACTGAGTTATAAAACGTGTTTTATATGGCATTATATTGCACCAAGCTTCTCGTTTCAAATAAAACAAGCGTCGCAGATGTGTCTTTTTTCATTACTTCAGTCTGATGTGATTTGCAGTTTCTATTTTATTAGGGGACAATAAAATCGGTTGTGATAGGTCGTTTGATTAGATTGTTAGAATTCACTTGATTTGCAAGACATGGGTGGCAAGTTTTGGAAGCAATTCTATATATACTTGTAGTATTGTAGTTGAATGTATAGACCATGTTGTGCTGTTGTTTATAAAACTGGGTCTTTTATTTGATCCAGGATCTTTGTTTGTTAGAACTTCGAATCTTTCTTTGCCAATATCGCGTTAGTTATTTCCATTTTTGAATTTCAGACTCGTTTTTAATCGGTTTAATTCCATATTAATAAAGACATTGTGTTTCGGAGGTATACAAAGTGACAAGACCATTCAGCTTGTCTTAAGGGATATATTAATACTAAAGGCTTCAGTATTTATTAGAAAAAAAAAAAAAAAACTCTATAACTCATATGAGTTATAGTTAAACCAAATTGATGTTGGCCTTTTTTTTTTTTGGGGATCATCAAATGACCTCTCCGCGTGTCAGACTTTTACCGACTAAAACCCACCCGTGTTTCTTCACTTGCCTGGGCGCCAGGGCCACGGTTTCTTTTTTAAACAACCCCCAACCCTGACTCAGGAGGCATGGACCTTTGTGGAGCCCGTCACGATGTGCTGACATCTCTTTGAGTCGCGTGTGAAACACAACGCGCCGTCGACTCGGGCCTGGTCCTTACCGGGCGGTGAGCTAAGCGATGTTGGCTTTCGTTGAGGAGGTGGTGTATATCGAAAGACTGTTGATTGTGTTGATACCACCTGTACGTAAAATATGCGTATTGTCGTACAGTTGCGGTCTTCAGGCCTTTTTACCTACTATAATCTGTTACCTATTAGGTATGGGTTACAGAGTTATTATTATCAAAGCAAGAATTACATCATTGTTTCTGCAAATACATTAATGAGTTCATTTTCCCTTACTTTCACTTCCTGTTGCAAAGTTAAGAACACTGTCAAAATCCTCAGAAACATTTTAATTCAGAAGGCTTCATCTAACACTGTAAATAATTGAGCAAAAAGTTAAATGTACCTAAAAGCTTCCTTCACCAGTAAATATACCATCAATTACAACTTTCTCGAACTTCAGTTGTTACCGTTGTTCAGGTACGTGATATAATTATTAGTTGAAGTAGCTACTTTGTTTGTTACGGTTTGGGATGGAAAGGAATCTATTGTGTGTGGATCAAATGGCTTTTAGTTGCGTAGGCTCTACAATGTACCACCTTTATTTTACTCGCGGGGTTTGCAAGGCCTTTTGTGGATTCGATTGTTAGTTAATGGGGTTCACTTTTGGATACTAATACCTACCGTGTAATCTTTATATTCATGAATTATTATGAAAATGATCGATGTCGATTTTCAAAGACCAGGTGCGTTGTTCTCACAACCGATGTATGACTTAATGTATGAACGTATATGAAGCAAAAAGATTGTTCAAAGATCGTAGGAGGCAGTAAAATTTTATAGCTTTAGTAGCCCCATGGGGAAAACGTGAGTTTATGTAAATAATATATGAAGTTTATGATCATAATATCAGGCTCTGTCATGATTCAATCTATCATCAATAAAAACTTTTATTCAGCTCTAAGCTCAAATAGAACACACTTAGACAAACTTGTTCCTAAAGCTAACTAAGTAAAGCCACTTTCGAGCAAAACTTCTGTAAATTCTCGACCTGAAACCTTCTTTTATCTTGTAGTTTCTATTTACCTACTTTAGATCTAGGCGTAAGTATATGTTACGCTTTGGGTAAAAAGAGAATAGGTTTCATCTTTTTTGTATAACTTTTATTTATTCGTTATTTGTTTTCGTCCTATTTTCAATATTTCTATGTTCTGTGCACCACTGTGCGTGGGTTATGGTGGCTTATTCTATATTGGTGGTTATTCCAACCAACCTACAGCCCTCCAAAAGCCTACTAAGTCTCCTGATTGTTGAGAACATCTTTGTAAGATCTTGGTGTCCCAAGGGTTTTATTTCTAATCTGGGTTATGCCTGTACACTTGAAGAGCACATGCGCCGGTCTCATCATGCAAGTTCTGCACAGAGGGCTGTCCGTTGTGTGTAAAATTTTGTTTGAATGATTCTTCTCACAATTAAAACTGATTTATTTTTCGCGATTAGGATAATTGTTGGTTCCATTAGCCCCAGAAGGTTTTTTTGATACATATTGTTACCACGACGAGACCCAAAAAATAGTCAGCTTTCTCATTAATATCCAATATCAACCATTCTATTGAATGGCCAATATTAACATTCACAGTCTGATCTTAATCTCAATCTGTCAAAAATACTTATTATTAAATATTATTTATTTTGCTTGCCATTTCGTCAATTAAAAAGCAATTATTTGTACAACATGCGGCATAAAAAGTTTCATAATTAACGCCGCCATCAAAGGTATGCAGAGTTCATTATACGCATCACGTGTGTTTATGGTTTAACATTATAAAGAGCATATTTGGGGATTTCCTTTTTATTAACGTATTTACTTTATGAAATGATCCACAATTCTAGTTAAAATGTGTTTAAATGTTTAATAACACATTACGCGCAAAAAGGTACAAAGGCGGCCTAAATGCCTTAGGCATTCTCTACAAGCCAACCTAAGGTTGTGTGGTTAGGCAGACGTTTATAGAAGCTATGCCCACATTTAGTCATTTATATTTTAGTACCATTTAGTATACCCTGACTGACATAACCTGGGTACAAGGAATTCTAGAAACTCCGAATGAGAGGAGTATCATCATCATCATTTCAGCAAAAAGACGTCCATTGCGAGACATAAGCCTCCCCCAAGGTTCTCCACGACGACCGGTCCTGCGCCTCCCGCATCCAGCGATTTCCCACGACCTTCACCAGGTCCGTCATCAGGTCCTTCATCGGCCCCCTCGGTCTTAAGGGCAATGCGCCCAGCCCACTGCCACTTAAGTGTTGCACTTCTTCAGGCAATGTCGGTTACTCTCGTTCTTCTGCAGATCTCCTCGATTGTGCCATACTCAGGATAAAACGGAGTCCATTTCTGTCACGAGGCTATATCGCACGAACCGCGATAGCTAAGTATATATTTTAAATTTTTAAAAGATGATGTTTTCTGTTGCCGGTTTAAGGAAGTAGTTATTTATGTCTACTGTCAAGCAATGGTAGCTATTGTAATATGAGTGATAGTTTGTGCCACTCAGCTTCGTATCGTGGCACAATAAATCAGCACGAGTTTTACAATAGCTGTTTGCAACAGTGGCATACAAAACTTTTTCTACGACTTTGAAACAAATACATACAAAAAACCATCAATGTTGAAATTTATTACGAATTATAGTAATTTACATTCTGGATGGTACAACTATTACAGTTTATAACGGCCGTAGAAAAAGATTATATTGTCACTGATATCACTCATTTTCAAAATAAATGCAGATAAAAGTTAACAATGGCGGGAAAATAGCGTGGCGTGCGCAATGTCGTTTTGTTATTATAATTCCACAAATGAAAGGCAAAGTCAATTCATCCATACAGCCTAATAGCATACGATGTTTAGTCGTGATGCAAATACGCGCGCTTTTTGGCATAATCATGTGTTGATTTTTGATGCCATATTCATAAAAAATGTAAATTAAAAAGTTTCATTGTAGTACGGTTTACCCGTGTGGAAATGGTCATTGTAACACGACTTGGCAGGAATGAGTACTATTGAGATATGACTTATGGTTATGTATTCAGCAAATTACCAAATGGTCGTAGAAAAACACTTTTCCAGTTAAAAATTATTCCGCTCGCGTGTATTTGATAATATCTAAATACCGTGTTCTAGTATTGCCATTGTTTCCATTTACTGTCGGGTATGTTTACCGGAGTTGGTTCATGGATGGGTGATCTGCTTTACAAGCAAACTTCGTTACCTCAAAAAGCACGATAAGCCGTTTGTTCTGGCTGTTATTCTTGGATCTTTTACATTCGTTACGGGTCGTAGGAAGCCCAAAGTTTTGACCAGCTATCTTACCAAGGGTTTTCGTATTACTCAATAAGTGTAACTGGATAGTACTCAGTAACGGAGGACAGATAGGCGAGTGCTCCACAGAGCGACGCAAAAACAACCAACGGGATGACAGTATTTTAAACATAATTTTACACACTAGGTTTAATACACTCGGGTCCAGTAGATATTAGAATTGACTGAAAAAGCTGACTCTTTTTTGGGTCTCGTCGTGGTTACGTCTTGTATAAAAAACTCTCTCCATGGGACCAATCGTTATCCTAATCGCGAAAAATAAATCCGTTTTAATTGTTAGACCCTTCAACAAAATAAAAAATACTGTTGCACATGATCTTGTCTCCACATTACACATTATTTACGATTCACTACTATACAACGTTATTTTTTCATTATACGAAACCTGAATATAGTTTGTTCAGAATAAGCAACTGAATCGATTCCAATCATTTTTACACCATGTTATATTTTTTCCCAAATACATTTAGAAATTGTTGCAGTGTGGTTACCGAGCGAGCCGCGCCGCTGCAGGCGCGGGCGGGCGAACGAAGCGTTGACCATATTTTTGTTGAGACAACCAGATAAGATAACAAGCTCATAACTTTGTGATTTTTCATGATATATTTTTGATATTTTGTACATAGTTTCTTTTCTTAAAAATACTTGACACGTGTTTCAGGTTTCGCATTAACTAAAAATATCGTTGTATATAACTCAAATTTATATATAATCCAGACTTAATTATAGATTCTGTTAAAAACAAACGCCCATTAATAGGACTAATGGGATATCATTAGTATTCCGCGCCATCATTGTCTGACACTAACGTTCTAATTACTGTGTCAATCTAACTGATTGATCGTGATGGGTTTAGTTTATTTGATTGAATAATTCAATGTCTCTGAGAACAGCTACATAAATATCAAATAAATATTAATTTCACAGAATGCAGAATTCTGTGAAACTAATAATGTAATCGACTTTAAAGAATCTTTTAGTTTGTTTTTCAAATTGTGGAGCGTTCTGGAAATTGTATAAATTATTTTAACGAGCTTTTAGCTGGCGATTAATTTGGCGTCTCGGAATCTTGAACGACGTAAAAGGCTTTACCGCTTATTGGTTTTGACCCTTACAGCTTTTAAGTCTTATGAGTGTACTTAGAGAATTTCTCGTTTGGTTTAAAATAGACTTTAATCAACATTTTCTCTCATCGTTTTGATGAAAGATACAAAAGATTTACGACTTTGTAGATGAAGATAAAACAAAGCGATAATTCTTTTGGTTAAGTTTTTAGTAATATTTTTTTTTGTATGTTTTTCTAAAGACGCATTACTTTACCAATAATTTTTACCATTAATTTTTCAAAACCTATTGACAAATAATAACTCACCAATTCTATAAATCCCACGTCACATCGTGGTCCTGGTATAGACTTAAATAGGTATTAGAAAGGGTTTTCCCCTGAGATCGTCGGTCAAGGGAGCCGGTATTACTATCTGTCAAGTATAACCACCCACTGTTCATCTCTATTTGCTTAAGTGAGCAATTGCTTTGGGTCATTCTGTTTATTAATGAGATTTTTGCCGATTTGTGCGTGTTGAGAAATTATTTTTAATTGAAAAAAGGGTTATGAATTAAGTATTTTTGATATTACTGGTGGATTGAATTGTGTTACTAGCGTGTAATTAATAACTTTTATTTTGACAGCCTCCGTCGCGTAGCGCAAGGAGGCGCGGCGCAGAATAAATAATATAAATATTTGCAAATATTTGTATATATGAATATTGGCACTGGTCTGGTCGTGCCTAGGAAAGCACGTTAAGCCGTTGGTCCCGGTTGCCATAAGAACATCTAGTGGCAGTCGTTACGGATTGTTGGAACCCTCAAAAGTTCAACAATTGGTCTAACTGTACCTAATGTTTCGATATGGCCTTCGGGTTGTGGAGTTCAGACAACAGTCGCTTCACGGAAAATATCGAAATTTAGCCAAAATCAGCAGTTGGACTGGTAAAGCGGACCCCAGACTCCAAAGCTGAAAAAAGCTTCGGATGCTACTGGGATTAACGCTGAGATGATGACGAATTATAAAGAAAACTTGTTGTCTATTTAATATTCCATGAGAATATTTGATTCATTTTGATTGAGATTTTCCAAACCATCCATCGACAAACCATTAATCTAAAAGTCCATTAGGCTCTGCAATTTCAACCACAGATTCCAATCAACGAAAAAAAACTCAGTCGCATTTCTCACGGACCAAAATTCCTGTTCATAAATGGAGATATATTTGAAGCTATAAACTGGTGACCCTTAAAAATGAAGTCATACTTCACGAAGGTTGTGGGGTCGCTACTACTACCGAAAAAAAAAAAAAACATTCCGAATTCAAACAGCGTTAGAGGAATATAGTATAGTCTATGGTGATATTAGCTATATCTACTCACATGTTGATATTTGTGTATGTATTCTATCTTATTATAAGCTTGGAATATCGATATATTTTCATTTATCGATACATTTCAGTATACATTGAAATATACTAGACTTTATGAATTTTGATTTTACGATGATTTAATGGGATTGTTCAAAGCTGTTCCTACAAAATTGTAAGTGGCGAATTGAAATATTCTGTTCTAGTGCAAAGGAAGGAAAATATATATATTTTTTGGAGAGGGTCGATGGTTTAATAATAACAGTGGCACAGGTCGATCAGGTTAAGGTACGGTAACCGAGGTTGATCTGTAGTTGGGTGACCATTTTTACATACCGAGACCCTTTTTTTTGATGGGATGGTAAATCATCAAATGACTTTTCCCACTCTGGGCGGAGCGTATCAGACTTTTACTGACTGAAACCCACCCGTGTTTCTTCACTTGCCTGTGTGACGGCCAGGGCCACGGTTTCTCATTTAACCAACCCGCAACACTGACCCAGGAGGCATCGGTCTTCGTGGACCCCGACACGATGTGCTGACATCTCTTTGAGGCGCGCGTGAAACACAACGCGCCGTCGACTCGGGCCTGGTTCTTACCGATACCGAGACCCCTGCGTGCCTGTGGTCTCAGTTGTTATTTGTGAATCTTCGACGGTCGTTATATATGGTCAGAAAGCCGAAAATCTCTGGTATCAATCAAGCGGTATCATTTTTATTCAGTAACTGGGTTGTAGAGGTCAAATAGGCAGTCGCTCCATATTGGTATTCAGCTGCTTCCGATTAAACTGAAAACCAACCCAACATTTTTTTTTTATAAATTGTTAACTAGTGCTTGACTGCAATCCCACTTGATGGTAAGCAGTGATGCATTCGCTGATAGTAAAACGAGCTAGTTTATTGAGAGCCTATTCACTCTAGCCTTGGAGACAATTAAATTGTAGTCCGACGGAAACACCGCCGCTGGCAAATTGTCCCAGTCCCTCGATGTACACGGTATAAAAGACGAGGCGAAACGCTTCATTCGGATCATAGTTTGAAAATCTTGGCATGTGATGATGGAATATTTTTCGTCACTCTCACAATTTGATGAATAATTTTACAGTGAATAAAGTTATGACCTAGGTACTAATACATTTACATACATAGGCCCTACTTTTGACGCCAAAAGACGAAACAAAGGATAAAATTAAAATGCAGATTCGATGCATAAAATGGAAGCGGGCACAAACTGTATTATAATAAAAAAAAACAATAGACAATGGGTTCGTTTATGAAAAAAAAAAAACGTAAACGCTTTTGGCAAAGGGATTGACATTTTCATTTTACGTAGTGTCATTTTTATTTTTTTAAACGTTTTAAATCGAACGTTTGTGTTTGTAAAACTTTGTTTGTAAAAAAAAAATATATATGACGACGGAGCGATAGGGTTATCACCATCTTGGTGTGATAGTAAGGGCTTCATTTCGTAGGTGGCGTTTTGAATTAAAGCATGGCAATCAATCAATGGTTCTGGAGTGGCGGCCACGTACTGGAAGACGCAGCGTAGGGAGGCCCCCAACAAGGTGGAACGATGACCTGGTGAAGGTCGCGGGAAGCCGATGGATGCGGGCAGCACAAGAACGGTCAACGTGGAAAGCCTTGGGGGAGGCCTTTGTCCAGAAGTGGACATCTATAGGCTGAAGAAGAAGAAGAAGAATCAATCAATCAATCACCCTTCAATCTTGACAATAACAATTTAAATGGGCAAACCGACAGTTTCGCCTCGGAAAAATGCCCTGGTCCTTGTCTCAATCCGAGGTAACCGTTCAACAATCCCCGCCATCACAAAATAACGTCATAGCGTTAGCTCCGCTACTATGTAATTCAAATGAGCAAATGATCAAAATGATATCTACGATCCACTACATATATTTAACGACACATGGCCATCATCAGAAGAAGTTGGCGCTACAAAAGTATCATCTGGGGAAGATGGCTATCATTAGAAGAAGTTAGCGGTACAAAAGTATCATCTGGGGAAGCTCCGTCTTTATTTAGCAAGGGATTCTTTGTAGGCGTAGGTTATCGGGTGAGGAGATAATCAATTATAACGATAAAGTTTAAATCAAACTTTGATCACTCCAATTTTACAATAATTTTCCTAAGAAATTACGTTCCACTTGACATGAGTCGCATATCCAAGTTAACCGGTAACGTTAACGTTAACCCGTCCAACGTACGGTGGACGGGTCTGAGCAGTTGTGTTGCGATGTGTGCCGAGTACGATATGCCTAATGTTGTTGTGTGGGGAGTTTGGTCGTGGAGGGTCTCCAGATCATCCTCTGGCGCGGCATCGTTGGTCGTGTTGTTGGGTTAAGCATAGCATCACCTCGCTCAACTGCTGTCTTCCTTCCTATTCACTCAGTTTTTTTGAGTGAATAGGCTTAATAAGCTAGTGCGCTTTACCATCAACGATTGCATCACTGCTTACCATCAGGCGGGATTGCAGTCAAGCGCTGGTTTATAACTATTAAAAAAAAAAAAAAAATACCGTTGACCAGCTGTCACCAGTCCTCGTTGTTTCTTCTTTTGTGCCAGTGTCGGGTGTTACGTTTAGGAATCACTACACGATTACTTACATTTCGTTCAGAAATTAGAAAATCGATTAATCGGATAACTTAAAACTATATCGCTATCAGACGGTGCTCAGCGCCGATATATTTACTTTAATCTATCAGACTATATCTAGTTTATAATCTAATAAATATTTTTATTACGTTATTTACATTTGTAAATCAACGGAATAAATAATATGTTATCTAACAATCAATCTTTCGATTTACTAAAAATAAGGGAGCACGTTTATAGTTAATCCAATTTACTATTTCGAACCAGAATTTTCATATATTATTTTCCAGTGTTATATACAACGGTCCAAAATTGGCTTATTATGTGAAATTCGCGTGACTAGGACAAATAAAATTAAGTCTAATTTATCGAAATTATATACCAAATCCAATACAAAGCTGAGTAGGACCTTAGAAATATGCAATAAAGGTGACCAATATATAAATATATTAAGGGAGAAACAGTTAAAAATAATCGTTTTTCATATAGCCGGGCACAAATTATTTTTAGCCGTAGAATCGATTACCGTTGGGGTAGACATCTACTTGAGTGAAGACCACGTTAAGTGTGACTTTTACACTTTTATTTTTGTTCCTTGTTGGAAAATCCTCAATGGAGGTCCGCCGCCCTGGGGTGGGCGACGGGGTCTGTCAAACTTCTACTGGCTAAAAACCACCCCGGTGTCTCTTATATTACGAGCGCGCGTGGGGCCGCGAGAGTCTAAATTCTTCCACAGAGACTTTTACACCCTAGGCTAGGTTCACCGACGATCTGCGAGAGAATTGCATGATTTAATTCCCCCATCTCCGTTCCATCATTGGACGACTCGTCTTACGGCGAGTTTCCACCCTTACGTTGTTAACACCACTACGATTCCGACGAAGCTTTTCGCCTCCTCTTTTATACCGCGTACATCGAGGGACTGGAAGAACTAGCCAGTCGCGGTGTTTCCGTCGGACTACAATCTGAGTGTCTTAAAGGCTAAAATGAATAGGATATTAATAAACTAGCGCGTTTTAACACCAACGATTGCATCACTGCTTACCATTAGGCGGGATTGGGGTCAAGCATCATAAATAATAAATTAAAAAAAAAAATTCTTCACGGGGTGGTTGGCAGCAGTTTTATGACAGTTACCGAGAGCCGAGTTGAATACCGTGCAGTTGGAGTGATCCCTGTCTATGTAGGCATATAGTACTCTAGGTTAAAAATGAAACGTTATGACGTAATTTCCGGAATACGCTCTTTCATCTTATATGGAAAGACAAGAAAAGTATTGTTATGAATGGACCTTATGTCGATGGCATAAGGTTCAATATCGCGTGACATGCAGTGTGTCACTTTTGAGCCCTATTTCGTCAGATCTAGACATTTTCTAGGTACAATAATAAAACGCATTGCTAGACTTAGGACGGCCTATCGAATGGTACAGGTCTCAACGGTTTTGTCAACAAAGTGTCGACATCGAAATTTCTAGAAACCCGTTTCCGGGAATTATCGTAGGTACTTACTTGGCCGGTGACCTCGAAGTTATGCAGTATTAGTATTACGCCTAGAGGATTCTGGAATGTTCGATCAGCTGGCCTATATAAGCGCCGCGACGCCGACGCAGAGTCAGTCTACACTCGACTAGCGATACGAAAACAGCGACAGTTAAGAAGCGATCTTAAAGAAAACCTACTGCGACAATTATAACGAGAACTTCGAGTACTACGTGAGGTAACATCTATAGCGTCATTGTGTGTTTACAACACGGACTTCGTGGACATAAGGGAAGACTTCGGTGCAACGTCAGCGACATTCTACTTGTCATTGCCTACAATCGACTGTACCTTCGTTGCTAATAAACTTCGTAACCCTTAACCGGCATTTTAGTACCCCTAGCCCGTAACAATTGGTGTCAGAAGCGGCATGCCGGTCACGCCAAGGGAAGACGAAAGAGTTCACACGCGACGACAAGCAGCGATGGATTTGGCGCGTCAAGAGGAAGAATCGCTTGGTGTCCCTGCACCCGTAGAAGATGCGGCCGTCGTAACACCGACGAATGTGAGTGCGCCTAGTACCAGCACTATTCCCGGAAGTAGCGGATTCGATTTATCGGTGTTACTGGCTCACTTGACGGCGCAAATAAAGCTGAGTATAGCAGAATCCCAGGCGCAAATAAAAGGCATAGTAGCAGAATCACAGGCAAAATCCCAAGCAGCAACCCAGGCACAGATTAAAAGTGTAGCAGAATCACAGGCAAAATCCCAGGCAGAAATTCAGGCACAAATAATTAAAAGCGCGGCAGAATCCCAGGCAAAATCCCAGCAACTGGTATTAGAATTAAATGAAAAATGGGAAAAGACCAAAGAAGAGGTCAATGAACTTAGAATAAAAACAGCTCAACAAGATGCCCGTCTGGACCAGCAAGACACGCGCATAGACAAACAAGATACGCGTATGGACCAGCAAGATACGCGCATAGACAAACAAGATGCGCGTATGGAGAAATTAAACAGTACCATCATGGAGTTTGGGAAGGAAGTAGAATTTTTGCAGGAGAAGGTACAGAAAGGCGTTATTAAAGGTGTGGTACCGGTACCCAGTGCTTTGCCGACTTTCAAGGTACCTCATTTTGACGGGACAACGTCATGGGTGGCCTTCCGTCTACAGTTTGAAAAGGTCGCAAAAGGCAACAATTGGGACGACGATCAAGCCGTAACCGCCCTTACGCTTGCTCTGCGTGGTGAGGCAGTCCAAATCCTCGAAAATATTTCCGGCGATTGCAATACCCTAGCCTGTCTGTTAGAAGCGTTGGAGTCTAGATATGGAGAGAAACACCTGGAACATGTCTACATGGCTCAACTCCGCGACCGCACACAGAAAAGCAGTGAGGGTTTGCAACAATGGGCATCGGAAATAGAACGTATTGTTCGGAGGGCGTATGCTTCAACGCCGGGAGCAATTGATGCTACTACGGTGCAAGCTTTTACTGATGGAATTCGAGATGCGGAAGTCAGGGCTGCGGTTCGTCTGGGGCACCATCAGACTCTGAAGGCAGCCTTGACACACACTCTGGAGGTGGAAGCAGTACGCCAAGATGGCCGACCACACCACCGTATTCGTGAGGTAACCGCACAAATGAAACCCCGACAAGGGCCAACATGCTATGAGTGCGGTGAAAAAGGGCATATTCGGATCAATTGTCCCAGGAAGGCTAAGGGAAGAAGCACTTCTGGGACACAGGTGGAAGCCGAGGATTTAAACTAGGAACAGCCAGGGCTATGGGGCGAGTACTGGCTGGTCGACATGTAGCACCCATTATAACAGTATCACAAGTGGGTGACGGAAACAGTCTCATTATAGAAGGAGAACTGAATGGTAAATCCTGCAGTTTCACATTGGATACTGGTGCATCAAGAACCATTGCACGACCGGAGCTATTTCCTCGGACCATAGTATGGAAAAGAGGATCTTCACAATGCCGATTACAAACCGCCACTGGCCAACCAGTACTCGTCCTTGGTGAAACGAATGTGACCTTGAGAATGGGTGATAAGACATTTACGCACCCTGTTTTAGTAGCGAATATTACAGATGATTGCATAATAGGACTGGACTTTTTGAAGAAACAGCAGTGCGTCCTTAATGTAGCAAAAGGAGTATTAAGTTTCCCAGAACAAGAAGTATTTCTTCAAGGCGGAAAACAAGGGTCAGTGTACTGTTTAAGGAGAACGGTATTACCACCAAGATCAGAAACCTTAGTAGATATTAGACTATTACCAATAGATGCACTAACCGGAACACCTCCCGATACTCCTATCCTAGCCGTCGACTATGTGGCCGACCTGCGGCGTAAATTAGATGGAATACATGAGCTAGTGAGGGAGAATGGTCTGAAAACCAGTGAGAAGATGAAGATCCGATACGACCGCAAAGCTAACGTGCCCGGATTTGAAGAGGGAACTTTGGTATGGTTACATAATCCCATTAGAAGAAAAGGGAAGAGTCCAAAGTTCCAAGCCAAATGGGAGGGTCCGTACACGATAGTAACCAGAATAAACGATGTCACCTACCGGATTAAGAAAGGACCTAGAGGGAAGCTGAAGGTCGTACACGTAGACCGCCTAGCTCGCTATTATGGATCAAATCATGCTCGGGACGAGCATGACTAAGAAGGGGGCAATGTTATGAATGGACCTTATGTCGATGGCATAAGGTTCAATATCGCGTGACATGCAGTGTGTCACTTTTGAGCCCTATTTCGTCAGATCTAGACATTTTCTAGGTACAATAATAAAACGCATTGCTAGACTTAGGACGGCCTATCGAATGGTACAGGTCTCAACAGTTTTGTCAACAAAGTGTCAACATCGAAATTTCTAGAAACCCGTTTCCGGGAATTATCGTAGGTACTTACTTGGCCGGTGACCTCGAAGTTATGCAGTATTATTATTACGCCTAGAGGATTCTGGAATGTTCGATCAGCTGGCCTATATAAGCGGCCCGACGCCGACGCAGAGTCAGTCTACACTCGACTAGCGATACGAAAACAGCGACAGTTAAGAAGCGATCTTAAAGAAAACCTACTGCGACAATTATAACGAGAACTTCGAGTACTACGTGAGGTAACATCTATAGCGTCATTGTGTGTTTACAACACGGACTTCGTGGACATAAGGGAAGAGTTCGGTGCAACGTCAGCGACATTCTACTTGTCATTGCCTACAATCGACTGTACCTTCGTTGCCAATAAACTTCGTAACCCTTAACCGGCATTTTAGTACCCCCTAGCCCGTAACAGTATATACGTCGTTCTTACTCAGTTTCAGAGATTTTTTATGGACAAATTATTTTCAAATTCCGAAACTAATACCTATACCTAAAAAGCAATTTTATATTATTTATTATAAAGCAAATATCCATACTAATATTATAAATGCGAAAGTATCTCTGTCTGTCTGTCTGTCTGTCCGGCTTTCACGCCAAAACTACTGAACCGATTGTAATGAAATTTGGTACACAGATAGTCTAGAGCCTGAGAAAGGACATAGGCTATAAAACATCCCGCTATGACCAATAGGAGAAGAGCAGGAACAAAACAATCTTGCGAAAACGGGAGCAAACGCGGTTGTACTTATTGCTCCCATTATTTTAACAGGCGCTTATTTTATATCAACTAAGTTCTTTCGGTTTGAAACTTACGCGGGTGAAACCGCGGGGCACAGCTAGTAATAATATAAAAATGCTTGTACTTATCGTGTAAAATCAAAATCCTTGACAGCAAAAATACTACTTTTTTTTTAAATCTTTCAAACGGTAATACGCTGAGCGGTAACATTCAAGCACTGAAATACTCTAGTGCCGCACCGAGTATTTTGAAGCAAAGTCTCTAACAGAATAACCCTCTTTTCCATTCACAACTTCATCCGCAAGATTCTCTACAACGTGCTACAATTTTATTGACCCCATTCTGTTCCTCGGATGTAGTCCGACGGATGCCTCTCAAGACAGCTATTAACTTTTATTTGCTTAGATCACGTGATTCATTTCCCGATTAATTTGATGTGTACGTGATCGCTTGACCTCTTGACCTCGGTTCAGGGTTTGGTACTATATTGGTGACATCGTTTCTCATATCGGTCGTTAATATGACGTGTCAGATTGGAGCAAATGTTACACAATATTTTTTTCAAATGCCTTTAGATTAGAACCATCTTTCAGTAATATGAGCGGGATAATTCCTGTACTTTTAATAATTTTGCAAACCAATTGCGGCCTGAGCCTGCATGAAATGTTTTTAACTTTTATTCTTTTTAAATTGAAATTGTGACTACATTTTCAACGTGTTCATTTCAGAAATTGACCTTCAAGTTTATGCAATGTACAAAATAAAGAAAAATATGATTATCAGTCATGTTTAAAATACAGTTTAAAGTATAAATCAAAGAAATTGATTTTCAATTGATGGTAATAATTTAATTGAGGTGGTCTTCAAAAGTAAATCCTGTTAAATGTTTTTTTTTTAAATAAGTAATTATAAACTAGCGCTTGACTGCAATCCCGCCTGATGGTAAGCAGTGATGCAATTTTGATGGTAAAGCGCGCTAGTTTATGAAGCCCAATCACTTAAAAAAAAAACTTAGTGAATACACACATCAAAAGTGTCTAGGGATCAACATATATTTTTGCAATAACTTTTCTCCTGATTGATATTAATTAAAATTTTCTTTAAGGATTCATCAAATAAAGTGTTTTCGTTTGTCACAGTAACGATAAACCAAGTCACCTTTGCATTAATAAAGAAATTTGCCATTTTTCTAATAAAGGGATATTTGACATTTGAACCACTAACACAAAAGTTCGAAAAAAAGACTGAAATAACAGTTTTCTCTAAAATTTTATTGGGTAACTTAAACAATTAATAATCCGTGTTTCTACCGCGAACACTAACAACACAAGAACATCGGTTTGGCATACTCAAAATGAGTTCATCAAAATCACGCTGTGGAATGGCCGCCCATGTTCGTTGCAACAACAAAAAAGGTCTTCTTGCGACTGGATACCCTCCATATTCGGCAGAGCTCTTCTCTGTAGCATATCCCATGCATGCTCAATCGGGTTCAAGTCTGGCGACTGAGCAGGCCAGGGCAGGACATTGATGTTAGCTGCGGCGAGAGTCTGTCTTACAACTCTTGCGGTGTGCGGTCGTGCATTATCATGCATTAACTGAAATAAAGGACCGATTTGCACTTGTAGAGGAACGATGACGTCTGATACAATCGTTTCAGCATAAATTTGAGCGTTGAGGTTGCCTCTGATCCAAATCAACTCAGTTCTTCCGCCGATCCAAATACCCGCCCATACCATGATGGTTCCACCACTATAAGGATGGACTTCCTGGCAGGATTTTAATCGCTGTTGGCGTCCAGGGGTTCTCCAGTGTCATATACGTCTTGTATCCGGTCTCATACCAAAACGAGACTCATCAGAAAAGCACACGAAACGCCATTGTTCTTCTGCCCAATTTCTGTGTTCAAGAGCCCATTGATATCGAATACTACGATTGTGCATTGCTATAGGTGGTACCCGTAGCGGTCTTCGGGAATGAAGGTTCACTTCATGCAAGCGGTTTCTGACTGTTTGGTCGCTAATTAAGTTCCCTGAAGAGTGATGAAGCCTCGGCTAACATCATGGCGGTTATTGTTGGAGCTCTTCGAGTTAAGATTTGAATGTATCGGTCTTGTCTCCGTGTGGTGCAGCGATACCGTCCTCCATGGCGCTCAGCCACGGTACCAGTGCTTCGGTAACGTGTCCAAAGTCGACTAATAACACTCTGACTTGTATTCAGAGCTAAAGCCACAGTACGTTGCCGGGAACCAGCTTCTATCATTCCCACGGCTCTGAGCATTTCTTCCCTGCTTAAATGACGTCGCCGCTCCATAATAACGTTGGTTTTAATCAGTAGTAGGGAAACAGTAGCACTAATAATGTCTTCAATGCGTTGTATGTTTTATAGGGAAAATATTGACAGCTGATTTTCATCTTTTACTCGAATTTGATTCACAGTTCCTGATTCAAATTATGAAATGCACCAAAAAGGATCCATATAAATTTATAAACTTTAAAAGTTCCATATAAATTTTAAAAGCCACATCTCAATCTCAAGAAATCCGCATAAAAATGCTTGATCCCTAGACACTTTTGATGTGTGTAGGTAGGAAGACGGCAGTTGAGCGAGGTGGTGCAACGTTAAACCCAACAACACGACCAACGATGCTCCGCCAGAGGGAGATGATGTGGAGACCCTCCACGACTAAACTCCCGACACAACAACATTTGACGCATCGTACCCGGCACACATCGCAACACAACTGCTCAGACCCGTCCTCCGTACGGCATCACCAGACATCATGCCGGAACACGACGAATCGCTTGGTGGCAAGGCTTTGTCTAGTGGGTGGTAACTTCTGACGGCAGCCGATGTTATGGCCTACCAACGAGAATTCTGAATTTCTGAAGTGCAGCGTTATTTTAATAACATTTCTTTTAACGACAATTTTGCGTCAATGATATTGAAAAACTGCTATTTACTTTGAACTTCTTTTGTAACATTACAAAGGGTAGTTTATTTATTTATTTTACAATCACACATCATTCATCCATCCAGAACAAATCCACAGCATGAATAATAAAAGGAATAACTGAGTTAACAAATAAAGTACATAAAAACATTTGTCTTCTTGATTAATCAAAGCCACAAAAAAAAAAGTTCAATTTTTTTTTTAACACATTTCTTATATTTGTCGGGAGATTGGTTGATATTTAAATCTGTAGTATTAGTCATCCTGTTGTATTGTCTACAAGGTTTGGTACAGCGGCGAAATGACCCAGGTTTGTTTTGGAACCTGAGTGTAAAACAGATCAAAAGTATTAGATTTGGCGATCTGAGTTTTAATCCTCTACCCAAAAGTTCAAAACATTCTATTGATCTACTCAATATCTTGGGAAAGGTAAAGAAGTCCAGTTTTGTCCTATGACTAGGTAGTCTTTTTCTATGTTGTAGTGTGTATCTTTATTATTTGTATGCATGAACAAGAATATTCGCACTGGTCTGGTCCTACCTCGGATACGACGTTTAGCCGTTGGTCCCGGTTGCCATATCAACATCTAGTGGCAGTCGTTACGGGTTGTTGATGCCCTCAAAAGTCCAACAATTGGTCTACCTGCCTTTTGGTTCTGATTGCCGTCTGACCTCCACGGTCAGACGGCAATGGCTTCACGGAAATTATCGAAGTTTAACCAAAATCAGCAGTTAGACTGGTCAAGCGGGCCCTAGACTCCAGAGCTGAAAAGTCTTTGGATGCGACTAGGATTTACGCTGAGATGATGATAATGAGTGTGTATCTTTTAGTGTAGCTAATTAGTTGTCTGGCAAAGTGATCTTCAAAGCAATGATGGGAAGAGAATCTCCTATGAATACTCGTTATTCGCTTGGCTTTTTATCTTCCTTATGCGGATTTCATAACACTGAATTATAATCCAAGATTGGACGGACCAGAGCAATAATTTTAGTATCGTGATCTTAATTCTTTGCTATTTTGAAAAACAAACTCAAATGCCTCAAAATATCTTAATACAATTTTTAGAAAGTGCTCATTGAACTTTAGCGCATTAGCGTTTAGCGTTTTCACTTTAGCGTTAATTTAATTAATCTTTTAATCTTGTTTGGGAATCTGAAGTAGTTTGTATATTTTATTAGCAACAAGTTGTGTCGTATTAAAATGTATCGGATTAAACTATATTAGAATTGAAGTACAATTTCTCACGAGCATAATATCTTAATACCTACAGTTGTCGCCCTTCGTATACCAAATGTCAAAACGGTACCTCATCATCATCATCATCCGCCTAGCCGTTTCGTTGACGTTGACGTTTGACGTTGGGGTCGGCTTCCAGTCTGACCTGATTCACCCAAATACCAGTATTTTACAGGAAGCGACTGTGTCTAAAATTAATCGATGTATAAGTCAACAAGTGACATTAATATAAATAGTAAAAATAGTACATGTAAATAGTAAACATGCTATGTATTTACTTAAGTTTACATAGTAAAGCGTTCCATTTCCGAGATCCACGTTCCAAGTTCAAAGTTGATCACGAAACATCCATATTTTTAACTTTCTTATCGATGTTTGAAATAATCAGTATGAATTAACTAGGACAGTTAGGTAAACCACGGTTTAAACATGCAAGTGGCGCATTATTCAAAATTCATTCCTTAACGGAATATAAAAGTTAAGGTAGCATCACCTTTGTCCGGATTTCTTTTTCTTTTTTTCCAGGGTGGATATCGTCAATGGACGTCCGCCGCCCTGGGGTGGGCGACGGGGTCTGTCAGACTCTTACTGACTAAAACCACCCCGGTGTCTCTTCTATCACAAGCGCGCGTGGGGCCGCGGGAGTCTGAATTCTTCCACGGCCCCACACCCTCGTGCTGGCCCGGTCTGCACGGGCCTCGTCTCTTGCACGGGGTAGTGGGGTGTCAAACTATCCCGTGCATCGCCTCAGAGGCGCGCGCCGACATTCGTGCGCCTCCGCCTCGGGGTCCATCGAATAGGGGGCGAGGACTTCCCCATGTCCCTCGCCCCTGGAACCATTCATGGGGGGCGGAAGAGGGTGTTATCCGCCCTTCTTCAGCGCCCGGTGCGTCTTCTGAGGCCCGGGAAGAGAGTTGAGATCTCCCTTTCCCGTTCCGCAGCTTCCTTCTGCGACATACCTTTGTCCGGACCTGACCTGTAACTCAGGTAGTTCTATTACAAACTCCAGTTTTCACAACATCAACGTTTTTTTGTATACTTAATAAAGTATTGAACTTATGATTCGTTACGTGGTGGAAAAAAATAAACGTTTATTTATTATTCATCCTTCTGCTGATGTTCATTACAATAAAAGAAACCTCTCGGTCGTATCCGATAGAATTGTTTTTATTTACCATTTTTATATATAGTAAAAAAATTGCGAAAATATTATCACTAACTTGACAACCCTCAATCATTTTAGACTTTCAAATCTGTCCGCAAAGATCCGATCGATCATTCTGTTTGACTTTCCCGATGGAGTAGATACCACTGTATTGTCGAATCCAAGCCAGTGATGTAAAAACTAGGCGATATACAGGATGTATCTGACATCGTAACGTAAACTTCGCGAAAAGGCCATGCCAATAATAAAATTATGATAGTCATTAATGAGCGTTATTATGATTTCGTTAATGAGCGGTTACAGAAATCACTGTGTTTAAAAAAAGTGTCGGCTCGGCCTTTGAACGTTGCAAGCGTGCCGCCGTGTTGTTTTGTAGGTATGACGTTGACCCCTGATGTGAACTCTATTTAATCTGCTGATAGGATAGTTTTTCGAGTTTGGTTCACATTGTGCTTTTTTGTGTAATTAGCGAATTAATAAGTTTTTACTTTAAAATCTTGTTGGGTTATAAATATATATAGCAATCATGAACGGTCTAAAGTGAAAAAAACTGCACATATTTTTTTTATCGGGAAAAAGCTGACGAAAAATTCCACCACTGGGGGGTTCAGAATTATGTACTGGATCCCTGGTACTCGTTTGTGCGTCGGTGTCAGATACACCCTTTATAATCTATATTTTTATTTATACCTCTTCAAGTCAATTTACTCTGCGTTTTCTTTTTATTTAGATCAAGGAGATTCGAAGCCCTTTGTGTATGTTGCCATAAATTGCAACTCCTTTGACGTGGTAACAAGGCCGCAATGTATATATTTGCTAGGAATTCTACTTTTCACAGTTGTTATCTTCATGAAGTGTTGCGTGTTTAAATGTTAACCTTTGGTTGTGTTGTCTTACAGGATTTTAAAATTAACACTATACGGTCGATGGTCGATTCCGAAAAAACTTACCGTTAAAGTCAGGTTAATTTTACTTTCATCAAAATAGTTTGCTTTTAAGATTCGGTTGAAATTTTGGAAACTTTGGTGAAATGATCGTGAAGTAATCTGTCAGTTCACCTGGTATTAAGAACAGGGACACTTTGCAAGTGCATCACTACATGCTCACTTAAAGCTCGCTTCTAAGTTTACAGTGAAAGTTTAACATAATAAGATCAACTGAATTTTAAATAAAACAAAACCTACAAAAGTAAAATCAATCTTGGTTGTTATGACTATTCCTTTCGAATTTCTTTGTCCCGTTGATCATCTGGCTTTCGTTTAAATAGGTATTTCTTCTTACACGGTTGCGGGAAAGCCCTTACCCAGAGGGGTAATTAGAATTATTATGTAATCAATCTTAATACTCTTTCATGAATTCTAAATTTTCTAATTTAGAGTTTGTACAGTCATATTACCTACTTATGGTACTTATATTCGTGGTGGCCTAGTAGTTAAAACACAAGCCTCTCAAGTATGAGTATGCGGGTTCGATTTCAGGTCAGGCAATTACTAATGTAACATTTCTATGTTATATGTACTTTCTAAGTATATCTCGGACACCAATGACTGGTTATATGGTAAAGGAAAACATCTTGAGGAAACCTGAACTCTAAGTCTGAAATCGCAAACCCGCATTGAGCAAGCGTGTTGATTACGCTCAATCCTTCTCTGTATAAGGGAAGACCTGTGCCTAGCAGTGGGATGATAAAAAGGTTGATGATGATAGTATGTATATACTATTTATATTACTTTATTTAAAAAAAAAAACCTTGCCACACACCAGGATTACTCCTGTATCGTCGGTGCATTTACAAACATTTAAAATCAAATACACAAACAGCCAGACCCGGAAAAACTACATGTAGACCATACAAATATTTGTTACGTACGGGAACCGAACCCGCGACACGTAGCGCAGCAGTCGATCGCTTAACTACTGCACCAACCGTGTCGTCACTACGACTCTTCTCATATAATTTTTTTTAGTCTAATATCTAAGAACATAAAATTCAACATTTTCTCACAAGACCCGGTGTGTAATATACACGAAAGGATTACCGTCCATGTATATTACCCACTAGATTTTATTAGAAAATGTTGAATTTGGCTTAGAACTCAGTCCAGGTCGGATATTAATCCGACGTTGCAAGTGAACCTTGGTTCTAAGCCCGCGATAGTACAGTAAGAAAGGGATAGGTAGGTATAGGATTTTCATTTCACTAAGAATATAATACGAGGTGATTTTCACAGACCATTTTATGATATTCGTTGCAGTTTGAAGGGAAGAGTTTTACAATGGTCTCAATCCCTAACATTCGTTGGAAAAAGAGCTCAGTCCTCGCTCACTTCATTTTAGTATTTACTGTAAGTTGGTTTCAGAATAGCAGATCTGTAGGTAACTGTATTAAAAAACTTCCATCTAATCCCGGACCAATAGTACAATGAAGTACTAGAGAAGTCCTTCGAGTTATTTGAACTAACCTGAAGTTGTTTGAAGTAAGTTACTCGAAGGACTTGTCTAGTATAGTCTAGTATAGATAACGCGATAAATGTTGTTTGATTATACAACGGTATTTTTGGGTTATTCGAAACCCGAAACACGTGTCCAGTATTTTTATATCAAAATTTCAAAAAGCTATCATGAAAAATCACAAAATTATGAGCTTGTTATATTACCTGGTTGTCCCTAGAAAAATATGGTCAACGAGCCTCTCGCCCGCTCGCGCCTACAGCGGCGCGGCGTGGCCATAGGACACTATGATCCGCTGTGAACTCTATTGGGCGCTCGGTAACCATACTGCATCATTTTTAAAATACATTTGGGAAAAATATACCATGGTGTAAAAATTACTGAAATCGATTCAGTTGCTTATTCTGAATATATTCAGGTTTTGTATAAAGAAAAAATAACGTTGTATAATCCAACAATATTTATCGAGTTATCTTTCTTTTTTTTTTTACACACTATAAACCAGCGCTTGACCGCAATCCAGCCTGATGGTAAGCAGTGACGCAACCGTTGATGGTAAAGCGCACTAGTTTATTAAGAGCCTATTCACTCTAGCCTTGAAGACACTCAAATTGTAGTCCGACGGAAACACCGCCGCTGGCAAATTGTTCCAGTCCCTCGATGTACGCGGTATAAAGGAGGAGGCGAAACGCTTCGTCCAGATCGTAGTGGTGTTAACAACGTAAGGGTGGAAACCAGCCGTACGACGGGTCGTCCGCAGGTGGAACGGAGATGGGGGAATTAAATCATGCAATTCCCTCGCACACTCCCCGAAATGCATCCTATAGAACACCGAAAGGCTGGCTACTTTACGGCAATCTTCCATAACTATACCTATAAAATAAATATAATGTGTTTTAAACTTAAATGTTTTGTTAAGCTCAAGGAGGTTATATGGTATAACCCGCGCAGATAAAGAAAAGATCTGTAAATGGCGTCCGCTCTCACACGTTCTCACTCACTCTCTATCGCTGTCTATACTCACACAGTGAAGTAAGCGCTGCAAAAAAAAAATCATCGATCAAGAATTTGCTTTCCAAACTACTGAAGCCACTTTGACGCACTCCGAGTTATCGTTAATTTCGTTCCGCTAAAGTCTCTGTTATTTTGTTGTTTTTGTTGATATTGTTGTTTTTGTTGAGTTTGAACAATCAAACTCAACAAAAACAACAATAAAAACAAAACACAACAACAAACAAGTAAACTGTCAAATTTACGTTGACATTTTACTATCTTAGCTGCATTTGGTTTGTGATTGAACAATGGCATGTTTTGTCAACCGTACCATAAGTATCCGCCGCCATTTTCAGATCTTTTCTTTATCTGCGCGGGTTATAGCTCCAAATAGGCTATATTATTTACAGTACCTACTTGTAGTGTTTAGTCGTAGATTTAATCTATGCGCGTTTGGCATACAACTGCACTAACTACATACGTCCCTACTAAATGTCAAAGCTTGTCGGCATAATGCTAAGTGATTAGTTAGCTTATCGTACCATTATAGAGATCAAAGCATTTGCATGTTATTTGCTTATACAGATTAGATTTAAAAGAGCATTAAACATCGATTATAGCTACAGAAAAAGATTTTCACGACGTTTTAAAGAGAGCTACTTTTTAGGGTTCCGTACCTAAAAGGTTAAACGAAACGCTAATCATGAGACTTCGTTGTTCGTCTGTCACCAGGCTATATCTCATGAACCGTAATAGTTAGACAGTTGAAATTTTCAGGGATTATGTACAGTCAAGACCAAAAGTCGAGTTGCAATCTCACAAAACTATGGCCAAGCAATACTAGTTGTAGTTACGACCTCCTTCTATAATAAAGTTTGATACACGCTCATACACTTGCTGCCCGCTTATGATTGTTAGGTACTACTTATTAATTTCAACGTCTACAGTAAGTGTTTCCTCAGTCACCTGCTAATAAAACTACCAATACTCCCATTATGCTCTTGAAGTGCCTTATATCCTGCAAAGTCCTATTGAGAGCTTCAATAGCTCCTTTGTGCGACTTAGTACACTCATCTTAAACTAACAACATACACTGGCACAGCATCGCGGCCTAGCCACTATTTTTACTTAAATTGCAGGTTGGGGATTCCTCTTGAGCAAGATTTAGAGGCAGTTTACTGCACAGGCTATTGCAATGTTCTTATCTTTTCTGACATGAGCCATAAGAAGTTTCAGCAAAAAAGTTTTAGCAGTGCCCCCCTGAGCATCAAGAAAGAAAAGTGCGCCATTCCCTGACTCTACGTAGCGTGTTACTTCGTCGTATACAGTTTTTTGCTCTGATAACAATTGTGGGATCATGTCATTTACCTGCTGTTGCAGTATAGTATCAGTAGTCATGAAAATTGTGCGGAAAACAGTATTTATAATACTGTTTTTTCAATTCAGCAAGCGTGTCCGAAAAGAAGCTCTTGTTCTTCTTACAACGAAAAAGAAGTCTCCCACTCGGTTCTCAAAGAAGATACCAGATGCGCTACACCGCCAATGCAGGTTAAACATTGCCCGAAACGCTTTATTGTACTGTACACGAAGTGAGCTGTAGGCTCTCTTCGTGTACTGGTGGTAAAACAACTACTCGTATAACAAAGTACTATATTTTCTTATATAGATATATAGATTATATTTACAAATAAATTAAAATATATATAGACTCGTTATTTTGAAGCCTAATCACATAAAGAGCAATTGACCTAAATACAAAAAGCGTCTCAGGGCGCACTCGCCCGCTTTTTGTATTTAGGTCAATTCGTCATCTTTGTTTAATGTTTTATAGTGATAAAACATTAAAAAAAGATGACGTAAGAGTTGTAGGCGGCAACACACAAGGGGTTTACTCAGACTTGATACGTTGACATGTTTACGGTAGAAATGATTTTAGGGTGATTTGTTTGAGTTACTAGATTTTGTTTTCTAACTTTTCACCAAGTTCTTTTCATCTTTTTGTCTACGTAGTGACAGGTTGATTTTGCTGTCTCGTGATTTTTCACTATTCTTGCTCCGCCTTCTATTTGCATCGTAGATTTTTTAATGGTCGAGTGAGTCATTACGATTTAAGGAACAAAGGAAGACTTCTTACGTCATGACAGCTGATATACAATGGTTGTGTGACTTTTCTGGCAAAACTGCTATCTTCATCATCATCATCCCAGCGTTAATACCAGTCGCATCCGAAGTCTTTTCAGCTTTGGCTAAACTTCGATATTTTTCGTGAAGCAACTGCCGTTTGACCCCCACAACCCGAAGGCGACATTGAAGCATTGCAGTTAGACCAATTGTTGGATTTTTGAGGGCTCCACCAACCCGTAACGACTGCCACTAGATGTTCGTATGGCAACCGGGACCAACGGCTTAACGTGCTTACTGAGGCACGACCAGATCAGTGCAAATATTCATATTCATGCATACAAATATTTGCACTCCGCGGGGATTGAACCCGCGCCTCCTTGTGCAGCGGCTGCGTTCGCTACCGCTACGCCATGGAGGCTGTCCGGCAAAACTGCTATCTACATACATAATACTAAATTGTATATCAATAGGGAATCTTGCTGTAGTGTCATGGTAATACCAACTAGATCTTGACTTGTAGGGTCCAGCATTCCAAGAATGTATGGGCTTTTGTTACTTTTAATCGGTAGGTGTTTTCTTCTTTCTTCTTTCGGCGATACGGCGATCCCCAGGATCGCCGTAGTTTGTTATTCCACAGGAGAAGCGCCGCTGACAGCTTCTCTGGTGAGAGTTCCCTTATTCGGCTCTTACAACACCCACGGGAGGATATTATCAAACTTTTATCGTCCCACTGCTGGGCACAGGTCTCCTCTCAGACAGAGAAGGATTGAGCGTAATCACCACGCTTGCTCAATGCGGGTTGGCGATTTCAGACTTATAAAGTCCAGGTTTCCTTAAGATGTTTTCCTTCACCTTCAGTCACTAAATATGTATGATACATGTATATGTCGGAGTCCGGGGCGGCGGAGCGGTAGCGTCGACAGCATCTTGATGTGGTGGTAAAGGTGAGTTTGGAATTAAAGCATGAAGTGTAAATATACCCTCCAATCTTGACAATAACAATTTAAACAGGAAAATCGTTCCTTCACCTTCAGTCATTAGTGTCCAAGATAATAATAATATTTTATTTGCATCAAATTTTATAGTACATTGAAACATGTAGTACATACAGTTAAAAGAATGTAAACAATAGTGTGGCGACACCAGCACCCTTGCTAAGTTGCCAAGACAACTTGTGTTAAAGATGCTGAAAGATATACTTAGAAAGTACATATTATAACTTTAGAAAAGTTACATTGGTACCTACTTGCCTGACCTAAAATCGAACCCGCACACTCATACTTGAGAGGCTGGTGTTTTAACCACTAGGCCACCACGATTTTCGGGAGGATATGGGGTGATACTATTCTAAATCCGGTACCACACTGGATATAAATATAGGGGTAGGGATATCGATGGACTTGTGCAGTATTATTTATCCAAGAACCCCTCATCATTATTAGGTTTACCGTCATCAAATTAAAACCTTTACTTAATTATGGATGTTTCCTGGGTAAAAAAATGATTCTATTTAGTCCGTCATTCAGATTATATAAAAATATTGGATACGTATATTTTGTTTTATCAAATCAATAAAAATTGACAAATATAAAAGGCATCAAAGATCAGGAGTGGTGGCTGGTGACGTCACTGGTGGCTAAAAAGTGTAACGTGCAGTGACGTCACACGAGTTTTCAACGCGCTGTGTCGTCTTAATTTTTTGTTTATATGAAAAAAGAAAAATTACGTGTCTAGTATTTTTTGGAAATCTGACTGAAGGACTATTTATTTTTTTTAGTCAACTACCCTATTCTGCCACCAAACTGAACAGTGCAATATCTTTTTAGCCAAAACTCCGCTGTTGTGGTTCTCTTCGCGACAAGTTTTACTTAAGTATCTTTATTTCATCCCTCGCAGCTGAGATAAGTAATTTTCTGCTCAACTGCAACGTCACATTTTACAGAGCTTTGTCGTTGAATTATGTTTTTTTTTATATTTATTATCTGACTACTTAATGAGATTGGGTCGTCATCTTTTATTTGCGGTCTTTCAACTTGAATGAAATCTTATTTGTATGACTCAGTTCTTTGATAACGGGTTTGTTGTTGATAGTAGAAAATGTCGGGTTTACTATATTATCTACAACGTGTAACATAAAGGGTATATACATAACAAAGGCATGGCATCTTTACATAATATCAAACGATATTGGAAGGGTTTTTTAATCCTATCTCTTTATGTTAGGAAGTTATGAGGAAAAACACCGCCTGTGATAGGCTACCATCATACTAGTCGCACAGAGTTATTGAAGACATTTATCGGATTTTGGCTAGTAACGTGACGTGTATCGAGTAGTTATTAACGTATGTAGTATGATGCCACTTTCGTTATGATTTTATTTTAAGAAACACACGAAACGAAAAATTTGGTATCAATTTCGTTTGATATCATCAAAAGATGCCATGCCCTTGGTATGTATATACCCTTTATGTTACACGTTGTATATGTTTTAATTACCTTCTTATCATCTTCTTTTTATTTTTTTCTTGTTTTTCAATTCAATCATCTATCTCTTCCACAGTGTAAAAATGACCAAATAAGTTATTACTTTTTAATTATTTTAAGAAATCGCATCATGTAGTGCATAATCCACCATCATTTTTGCACCGAAATAAAGTAACTGTGATCCAACCAAAACACCATATATAACTTGACTGCAATAAATGGAATTTAACACAATTTTCCCAATATGCTTATTTCATTCCCTTACATAGCTAATCTATCCTAATGGCAGGTTATTAGCGGGTCGGTAATGTACATAGAAGGCCAATGGAAGGTCTACAATATTTTTGAATTACCAACAAAAGTATGTATTGCGTTTGTCTATATGTGTACTCGGTGAACACATAGCGCTTTAGGACTTTTTACGATAACATTGATTCAGCGCGGAGGCATGCCGAATGGTTTTAAATAGCTATTCCGTCTCAATTCAAAAAAATATTTTATTAACATTCTGTATTTAGTATTTGCTTTCAATGAACACAAAATTGGATCCGTTGTGCAAACAAACATTGGAATAAACCCAACCCAAACCAGATTTAACTAGACTACCCCTGTTAATCGTAAGTGTATCCATTTAATTCAAATCGTTAAACATTACGATTATGGGCTGACGCAAATAGATCTATGAATGCATTTGGGAAGAGTTACGACTTTAGAAATGTCTGACAGACGCCGTTGTACACGTGGGTATGTCGTTCATGTTTTCGGGAAAGAGCTTGTTTTATTACTGTTTCCGAATATAAATGGTCTATGTTTATGAATGAAGAGGGGATATTTTCTTTATACTCTTGATAGTATCTACTGACTTACGTTTTGCGAAATAATGTCAATGAATCTAAATGTTGAATCGTCGTCGCGCGTGGTACCTTTAAGCACCGACGTTCGGTCTAAAGGGCGTCGGCAGGAATTTGACTTGCTTGTTTACCCTGTTCCCCGCGTAATACCGGCCTTCTGTTTAAGTAGCTGCAAGAACAGTGCTCTTATTGATGTTGATGCAGTAAGTGGTGTTGTCATTCTAACACTTCGTGAGATGTTTTGAAATTCCGACGCAGCCTCTCAGGCCTTACTTAAGTTTTTGTTTTATTTTTCTTTACTATTTGTTGTTATTTTGTAGATATTGTAAACTATGGATATACCAGGGACTTTTGGTAGTAAAATAAGTTCTGCAACAAATTTATAGAATTAAAAGAGATTTCGGATATGCACAAACGAATCGAATCCGAGTTTTGAGCGAGAGATTGGAAATTGGATCGCGGAGGATGAATCCAGCGGATTCAGGGTTGTCAACTTTGGTGAAGACTTTCGTTTAGACCACAGCAAGTGGGAAACAGATATTTCGATTGATGTTTCTGATACCGAAGAAGCTCAATTCTGTATTTAATTTTCCTTGTTATCCTGTATACTTCCTATTCTTCTGCATTGAAAAATGTGTGAACTCTCAATTTCTTTGAAAAAAGCTTACAGTATAATACGACACGGTTGGTGTGGCAGTGGCTAAGTGATCGACTGCGCTGCGTGCCGTGGGTTCGATTCCTGCACGGAACAACTATTATTATTATTGTTGTGGCCGTTTGTGTATGTGAGTTTAAATGCACCCACGATACAGGAGTAATACCTAGTGCTGGGTGATGTTTAAAAAAAAAAAACGAAAACGCGTCCTCTCAGACGTCATAACGGTGCTAATGTTAATTAAAAAGACGTAGACTTAAAAACTTATCAAGAAATGTAATCATTAAAAAAAAATGTACGGTAATAGACCCTTGGCTTTCTAGCAAAATCTGACGTTCAATTTCATTTAATCATAACTTAAGGTATTGGTCGCCTCGTATTTTTAACGAATGACTTATGACTGACTCGCGATGCAACAAGTATTTTTTTTTTTTTCAAAGAAGATGTAGAAGCATGTTGCATGTCAGTACCTATTAGGATATAATCATATATCTATAGTTGTATGGTATAGTAATTCACCCACATTTTAGTTTTATGTTATAGGGCAAGCCTATTATGTCATTTAAATTGCACAGGCATGAAGCCGTTATATCATAGAAACGACAATCTATCTAAATATAAGAGCATTAAAAAATTTAACTGCACTGCAATAACTCAACTTAATACTTTCACAACATAAATTACTTAAACAAATTAAGCCAATCATTTGAGGACATTAATTAACTTAATTTGTCTAACACTTAATTAAGCCTTTTTTATTACGCTGACGCATTTGTAATATTGGTATATTTTTCATTTTAACTAAGTAAGGGCGGCGGCCTTTTAGCTTTCATGAATCAATTCTCCACGAAGGCTGATTCTAAATTTAAGCTGAAAATTGAAGAATTCTAAAATTCATTTGATTTAGCACTAAATCATCATTTTGTTCAAGGACTTCGAAGAACAAGAAAAAATGGATGTAAAAAAATCAGTTTGTGTAGTTAAAAGAAATGTTATCAATAAAATTGTTTTCGATTCAAAATTCAAACCTAAAAATGTTTCGGGGCACGAGTGCGAAAAATCGCGGCTAAAGGAAGTGGGCCGTATTCCTCCAAACGTGCCACCTGCGGGTTGCTTGATAGCCTTGTTTTGGATGTTTTGGTTCTAGGACATGACGGTGTCCTTAAGGTGTATTCCTATTTTCTTAAATTCTAACTTATTATGTTTCTTTATTTATTATTATTACACTTTATTTTGTTCTTAAAGGACGGTAAAACATCAATGGGCTTCGAAAAATTTAATTCATCTTTTGTTTTGCATTTTTAATTATTTTTGTAATTTTGATTCATTATGAGTTTGCTTTAACATGATTTTTTTTAGCATTTTCGCTCCTAACAGCCGTCACTCTATCATCCACTCCAATTTCTTTTATGTCTCCTTTTTACAATTCATCCATAAACATTTTTTGTATTTTTATTTTGTTGGGATATTAAATTATAGGTAATTGGCAAAAAATCATGATTCTTTTTTATCTTAATTGGATTCAAAGCCTAATTTTATACCAATATTTATTTTTAAATCGTTTTAGGAATATAAATGTTTTGCATTTCTATTTCATCATTATCATCATCAACCTTTTTATCATCGTTCCACTGCTGGGCACAGGCCTCCTGTCATACGGAGAAGGATTGAGCATAATCACCACGCTAGCTCAATGCGGGTTGACGATTTCAGACTTTTAAGTCTGAAATCGATCTTGAGGAAACCTGGACTTTAGTCCAGGTTTCCTCAAGATGTTTTCCTTCACCTTTTAATCAGTCATTGGTGTCCAAGATATACTTAGAAAGTACATATAACTTAGAAAAGTTACATTGGTACTTGCCTGACCTGGAATCGAACCCGCACACTCATACTTAGTTACACTACACTACTACTTAGAGTCTGGTGTTTTAACCACTAGGCCACCACGACTTCATTCGTTTCTATTTACCTATTTTGACATTTTGATTTAAAACACAATTATCACTGCAAGGCAAATATGTTTAAGTTAATTAAATAATTTAACAACTCGCATTTAAAACACGCCAACCATTCATTACCAGGCATAATCAATTTTTACATCTCCATAATGATTATATTCCATTATTCAGACTTCGGTTATTATCTGTGTTTAAAGGGACTATTTCAAACGGGCACTAAACGAAAAGTTAAAACGTAATGACAATGCATTTCTGTCTTTTTCCATAACTAAGCCTGTCAACGAGAGCCAATTTCCATTACTTACTACCAAAGACTATACTAATGGACATGCCGTACGCGTATAATCTGCAGTAATTTTTTGGTTTGAAATTTGAAAAGAGTGAGAGAGACGGTCTATGCTTTCGGTCTAGCAGTATCTCTTTCTTCATAGATGATTGATAATTTTGAGAGAGATAAAGATAGATGAAACTTCGTTTCTTCCCTTTTTTTCGGAGTGCAACAATTGTCATCTCTAAGACGTGTCCATTAGTATTTGTATCGGTTCAACTACAACAACCTACCACAGTTGGACCGTAGTGAAAATGCGTTCTTGGCACCTGTCAGTGCGACAATTTTAGTAGCTAATAAAGTTCAAAGTCGCAAAGCAACTATTCCTTTGTATGAAACTGACAGCTGTCAAGAACACCTGCTCTCGACGGCCGGACAGTAAGTACCTATTACCTGTCTGTCCCACTACCAGACTGCCAGTTAATGTTATCTTCGTTGGCATTAATTTAAAACGTTAAGGTTGACTAAAAATTTCTATTTTATAGTTTTGTCAATTAGCAGATTTTTTTCGTAAGAACATTCAATTATATGTATAGGAAGCTAAGACAGTGCAAAAAGAAATTGTAATATGGGGGGTATATTACAATTTCTTATTCATAAACGTTGCTTAAAGTTAACTAGTGATTAGCTATTCTTTAACCATACATTTTAGACGTTTGCACGTCACTTAACTTTAATCCTCGTCTATGAATAAACCCCTTAAACACTGTGTTGTTTATTCATAAACAATGATTAAAGTTAAGTAACGTTAAAAGGTCAAACACGTTTGGTTAAAGAATCGCTATGTATTTATTTGAGAGAATAAAAATATTATGTCCTAACCTAATAAAAATAAATAAATAAATATATTAATAAATTAAAATATGGCATCTACAAAGTTCTTCGCGTCGCTGTCGTCTGGTACCGTACCCAAAAGACTGGGGGCCATTGATTATCACGTTGTGTGGCAATAAATAAAAGCCTCTGGTGAAGTTTGTTATTTAGATAAGTACCTAATTTTATTATTAAAATTCAACGTCGTTTCTTCCTCTACTATCCAAATCTTCTTTCAGCGGTACTTTAATCTTAAACTGGAACAGATCAAAGACCCTTCACATGAACGGGTCTGATCTAAAGAAATATCTGAGATTACGGCAACATGTATTGTTACTTCAATAGGATTTATGTGTCTTATTACCTTTTGAAGTTCACTTGGTCCATCTGAAGGCATAGTTATTTGATACGACGACAATGTACGCTGAAGTTGTGATAGGGATCATGATGTTGCTTGTATGGGTTTTGGTAACAATGTGTTTGATGTTTATTTAAGAGGGGACTCTAGTGCCGAGGAATTCGGAAAATAGGCATTTGAAGAAAATATTGCCGTCGCGCTGCTTCCAAGCTCTCCCGGTAAAGTGCGAAAAAGACAGTTGCAGCTCAGGCTGATTTTACCTACAAAAACGTTGACCAAAAGACGTTTCGTATTCCGCTGTTTCTTTTTCAAAACACGACAGATCTCAATTATTTTATTCAACATTTAGAGGAAAAGTATACATATGCTTCTATTATTATTTTTTTGTCAAAAACTTATCACGTTTGTCTCATTATGATCATCTGGACATCACAGTAAAAATGGGTTACTTTTCGCCATTTTGAAGTCTCGTATTTCTTTTGTTAATTAAGTTTCGAAAAAAATCAAATGACAGGGGCACGTATAATCACGGTGTAAAATTGTAGAAAAAAAAGGCTCTAAAAGCATTACCCACGAAGAAAACAGCGGAATACGTTTGTATAGAGAAAGCACCACTAGAGTTCCCTCTTAAGGTACCTATTACCGAATATTATTTTGTTGATATGCCTTTACCTTCTTTACAGTATTAAAAGTAGTAAAATATAAAGTAGGTTGCTTAAACAAATAAAATAGTCTTTTGAAATATTTGGTCTTCAAAATGTGCAGTCTTAGGATAATAGAGACAACTTTTTTTTAATTTGTGTGTACTTAGATAGGTAGAGGTACCTGCATTTATGAGAAAGCTTGAGAAAGCTAAAAGTTACACAAAGAGCAATCGAGAGGGTTATGCTAGGTGTTTCTCTACGTGATCGAATCAGGAATAAGGGGATTAGTAGAAGAATGAAAGTCGCCGATATAGCCCAGCGGATTAGCTTTTTGAAGTGGCAGTGGGCGGGATACAGCACGTAGAGTCGATAGCCGATTGGGAAAAATGTTCTCGAATGGCGATCACGTACTGGCAAGCACAGCATCGGACACCTACCGACAATGTGGTCGGACAACCTGACCATAATAGCAGGGAATCCCTGTGTGCAAGCCGCACCAACCGGTCTTTTTGGATATCCTTGGGGAAGCCTATGTCCAGCAGTGGACTTCCTGCGTCTAGCATGATGATAATGATGACCTGCATATGAATGTTCTGTTGTAATAAACAGTGTCCTTTGAGAAACCTTCGCTTCACTAGAAATTTTCTCAAGATTTTAGAAATAAATTGATTTTTATACAACGTGTAACATAAAGGGTATATACATAACAAAGGCATGGCATCTTTACATGATATCAAACGATATTGGAAGGGTTTTTTAATCCTATCTCTTTATGTTAGGAAGTTGTGAGGAAAAACACCGCCTGTGATAGGCTACTATCATACTAGTCGGACAGAGATATTAAAGACATTTATCGGATTTTGGCAAGTAACGTGACGGGTAACGAGTAGTTATTAACGTATGTAGTGTGCTGCCACGTTTGTTATGATTTGATTTTAAGAAACACACGAAACCGAAAATTTGGTACCAATTTTTTGAGTATTTTATTTTGAGTTGAAACCCTTCCGATATCGTTTGATATCATCTAAAGATGCCATGCCCTTGGTATGTACATACCCTTTTTGTTACACGTTGTATAGAGGCTTAAATGTGAATGCTATCCACATCGTTTCTGCGATGTGTTCAATCTAGTGGAAGGTTCTATTCTACTTAGATCTTGAATATATTGTGCTGTATATTGTATATTATTCGATTTATTGTGAACTGTGTCCACAAATATTTGCACTCCGCGGGGATTGAACCCGCGCCTCCTTGTGCAGCGGCTGCGTTCGCTACCGCTACGCCATGGAGGCTGTCCGGCAAAACTGCTATCTACATACATAATACTAAATTGTATATCAATAGGGAATCTTGCTGTAGTGTCATGGTAATACCAACTAGATCTTGACTTGTAGGGTCCAGCATTCCAAGAATGTATGGGCTTTTGTTACTTTTAATCGGTAGGTGTTTTCTTCTTTCTTCTTTCGGCGATACGGCGATCCCCAGGATCGCCGTAGTTTGTTATTCCACAGGAGAAGCGCCGCTGACAGCTTCTCTGGTGAGAGTTCCCTTATTCGGCTCTTACAACCCACGGGAGGATATTATCAAACTTTTATCGTCCCACTGCTGGGCACAGGTCTCCTCTCAGACAGAGAAGGATTGAGCGTAATCACCACGCTTGCTCAATGCGGGTTGGCGATTTCAGACTTATAAAGTCCAGGTTTCCTTAAGATGTTTTCCTTCACCTTCAGTCACTAAATATGTATGATACATGTATATGTCGGAGTCCGGGGCGGCGGAGCGGTAGCGTCGACAGCATCTTGATGTGGTGGTAAAGGTGAGTTTGGAATTAAAGCATGAAGTGTAAATATACCCTCCAATCTTGACAATAACAATTTAAACAGGAAAATCGTTCCTTCACCTTCAGTCATTAGTGTCCAAGATAATAATAATATTTTATTTGCATCAAATTTTATAGTACATTGAAACATGTAGTACATACAGTTAAAAGAATGTAAACAATAGTGTGGCGACACCAGCACCCTTGCTAAGTTGCCAAGACAACTTGTGTTAAAGATGCTGAAAGATATACTTAGAAAGTACATATTATAACTTTAGAAAAGTTACATTGGTACCTACTTGCCTGACCTAAAATCGAACCCGCACACTCATACTTGAGAGGCTGGTGTTTTAACCACTAGGCCACCACGATTTTCGGGAGGATATGGGGTGATACTATTCTAAATCCGGTACCACACTGGATATAAATATAGGGGTAGGGATATCGATGGACTTGTGCAGTATTATTTATCCAAGAACCCCTCATCATTATTAGGTTTACCGTCATCAAATTAAAACCTTTACTTAATTATGGATGTTTCCTGGGTAAAAAAATGATTCTATTTAGTCCGTCATTCAGATTATATAAAAATATTGGATACGTATATTTTGTTTTATCAAATCAATAAAAATTGACAAATATAAAAGGCATCAAAGATCAGGAGTGGTGGCTGGTGACGTCACTGGTGGCTAAAAAGTGTAACGTGCAGTGACGTCACACGAGTTTTCAACGCGCTGTGTCGTCTTAATTTTTTGTTTATATGAAAAAAGAAAAATTACGTGTCTAGTATTTTTTGGAAATCTGACTGAAGGACTATTTATTTTTTTTAGTCAACTACCCTATTCTGCCACCAAACTGAACAGTGCAATATCTTTTTAGCCAAAACTCCGCTGTTGTGGTTCTCTTCGCGACAAGTTTTACTTAAGTATCTTTATTTCATCCCTCGCAGCTGAGATAAGTAATTTTCTGCTCAACTGCAACGTCACATTTTACAGAGCTTTGTCGTTGAATTATGTTTTTTTTTATATTTATTATCTGACTACTTAATGAGATTGGGTCGTCATCTTTTATTTGCGGTCTTTCAACTTGAATGAAATCTTATTTGTATGACTCAGTTCTTTGATAACGGGTTTGTTGTTGATAGTAGAAAATGTCGGGTTTACTATATTATCTACAACGTGTAACATAAAGGGTATATACATAACAAAGGCATGGCATCTTTACATAATATCAAACGATATTGGAAGGGTTTTTTAATCCTATCTCTTTATGTTAGGAAGTTATGAGGAAAAACACCGCCTGTGATAGGCTACCATCATACTAGTCGCACAGAGTTATTGAAGACATTTATCGGATTTTGGCTAGTAACGTGACGTGTATCGAGTAGTTATTAACGTATGTAGTATGATGCCACTTTCGTTATGATTTTATTTTAAGAAACACACGAAACGAAAAATTTGGTATCAATTTCGTTTGATATCATCAAAAGATGCCATGCCCTTGGTATGTATATACCCTTTATGTTACACGTTGTATATGTTTTAATTACCTTCTTATCATCTTCTTTTTATTTTTTTCTTGTTTTTCAATTCAATCATCTATCTCTTCCACAGTGTAAAAATGACCAAATAAGTTATTACTTTTTAATTATTTTAAGAAATCGCATCATGTAGTGCATAATCCACCATCATTTTTGCACCGAAATAAAGTAACTGTGATCCAACCAAAACACCATATATAACTTGACTGCAATAAATGGAATTTAACACAATTTTCCCAATATGCTTATTTCATTCCCTTACATAGCTAATCTATCCTAATGGCAGGTTATTAGCGGGTCGGTAATGTACATAGAAGGCCAATGGAAGGTCTACAATATTTTTGAATTACCAACAAAAGTATGTATTGCGTTTGTCTATATGTGTACTCGGTGAACACATAGCGCTTTAGGACTTTTTACGATAACATTGATTCAGCGCGGAGGCATGCCGAATGGTTTTAAATAGCTATTCCGTCTCAATTCAAAAAAATATTTTATTAACATTCTGTATTTAGTATTTGCTTTCAATGAACACAAAATTGGATCCGTTGTGCAAACAAACATTGGAATAAACCCAACCCAAACCAGATTTAACTAGACTACCCCTGTTAATCGTAAGTGTATCCATTTAATTCAAATCGTTAAACATTACGATTATGGGCTGACGCAAATAGATCTATGAATGCATTTGGGAAGAGTTACGACTTTAGAAATGTCTGACAGACGCCGTTGTACACGTGGGTATGTCGTTCATGTTTTCGGGAAAGAGCTTGTTTTATTACTGTTTCCGAATATAAATGGTCTATGTTTATGAATGAAGAGGGGATATTTTCTTTATACTCTTGATAGTATCTACTGACTTACGTTTTGCGAAATAATGTCAATGAATCTAAATGTTGAATCGTCGTCGCGCGTGGTACCTTTAAGCACCGACGTTCGGTCTAAAGGGCGTCGGCAGGAATTTGACTTGCTTGTTTACCCTGTTCCCCGCGTAATACCGGCCTTCTGTTTAAGTAGCTGCAAGAACAGTGCTCTTATTGATGTTGATGCAGTAAGTGGTGTTGTCATTCTAACACTTCGTGAGATGTTTTGAAATTCCGACGCAGCCTCTCAGGCCTTACTTAAGTTTTTGTTTTATTTTTCTTTACTATTTGTTGTTATTTTGTAGATATTGTAAACTATGGATATACCAGGGACTTTTGGTAGTAAAATAAGTTCTGCAACAAATTTATAGAATTCAAAGAGATTTCGGATATGCACAAACGAATCGAATCCGAGTTTTGAGCGAGAGATTGGAAATTGGATCGCGGAGGATGAATCCAGCGGATTCAGGGTTGTCAACTTTGGTGAAGACTTTCGTTTAGACCACAGCAAGTGGGAAACAGATATTTCGATTGATGTTTCTGATACCGAAGAAGCTCAATTCTGTATTTAATTTTCCTTGTTATCCTGTATACTTCCTATTCTTCTGCATTGAAAAATGTGTGAACTCTCAATTTCTTTGAAAAAAGCTTACAGTATAATACGACACGGTTGGTGTGGCAGTGGCTAAGTGATCGACTGCGCTGCGTGCCGTGGGTTCGATTCCTGCACGGAACAACTATTATTATTATTGTTGTGGCCGTTTGTGTATGTGAGTTTAAATGCACCCACGATACAGGAGTAATACCTAGTGCTGGGTGATGTTTAAAAAAAAAAAACGAAAACGCGTCCTCTCAGACGTCATAACGGTGCTAATGTTAATTAAAAAGACGTAGACTTAAAAACTTATCAAGAAATGTAATCATTAAAAAAAAATGTACGGTAATAGACCCTTGGCTTTCTAGCAAAATCTGACGTTCAATTTCATTTAATCATAACTTAAGGTATTGGTCGCCTCGTATTTTTAACGAATGACTTATGACTGACTCGCGATGCAACAAGTATTTTTTTTTTTTCAAAGAAGATGTAGAAGCATGTTGCATGTCAGTACCTATTAGGATATAATCATATATCTATAGTTGTATGGTATAGTAATTCACCCACATTTTAGTTTTATGTTATAGGGCAAGCCTATTATGTCATTTAAATTGCACAGGCATGAAGCCGTTATATCATAGAAACGACAATCTATCTAAATATAAGAGCATTAAAAAATTTAACTGCACTGCAATAACTCAACTTAATACTTTCACAACATAAATTACTTAAACAAATTAAGCCAATCATTTGAGGACATTAATTAACTTAATTTGTCTAACACTTAATTAAGCCTTTTTTATTACGCTGACGCATTTGTAATATTGGTATATTTTTCATTTTAACTAAGTAAGGGCGGCGGCCTTTTAGCTTTCATGAATCAATTCTCCACGAAGGCTGATTCTAAATTTAAGCTGAAAATTGAAGAATTCTAAAATTCATTTGATTTAGCACTAAATCATCATTTTGTTCAAGGACTTCGAAGAACAAGAAAAAATGGATGTAAAAAAATCAGTTTGTGTAGTTAAAAGAAATGTTATCAATAAAATTGTTTTCGATTCAAAATTCAAACCTAAAAATGTTTCGGGGCACGAGTGCGAAAAATCGCGGCTAAAGGAAGTGGGCCGTATTCCTCCAAACGTGCCACCTGCGGGTTGCTTGATAGCCTTGTTTTGGATGTTTTGGTTCTAGGACATGACGGTGTCCTTAAGGTGTATTCCTATTTTCTTAAATTCTAACTTATTATGTTTCTTTATTTATTATTATTACACTTTATTTTGTTCTTAAAGGACGGTAAAACATCAATGGGCTTCGAAAAATTTAATTCATCTTTTGTTTTGCATTTTTAATTATTTTTGTAATTTTGATTCATTATGAGTTTGCTTTAACATGATTTTTTTTAGCATTTTCGCTCCTAACAGCCGTCACTCTATCATCCACTCCAATTTCTTTTATGTCTCCTTTTTACAATTCATCCATAAACATTTTTTGTATTTTTATTTTGTTGGGATATTAAATTATAGGTAATTGGCAAAAAATCATGATTCTTTTTTATCTTAATTGGATTCAAAGCCTAATTTTATACCAATATTTATTTTTAAATCGTTTTAGGAATATAAATGTTTTGCATTTCTATTTCATCATTATCATCATCAACCTTTTTATCATCGTTCCACTGCTGGGCACAGGCCTCCTGTCATACGGAGAAGGATTGAGCATAATCACCACGCTAGCTCAATGCGGGTTGACGATTTCAGACTTTTAAGTCTGAAATCGATCTTGAGGAAACCTGGACTTTAGTCCAGGTTTCCTCAAGATGTTTTCCTTCACCTTTTAATCAGTCATTGGTGTCCAAGATATACTTAGAAAGTACATATAACTTAGAAAAGTTACATTGGTACTTGCCTGACCTGGAATCGAACCCGCACACTCATACTTAGTTACACTACACTACTACTTAGAGTCTGGTGTTTTAACCACTAGGCCACCACGACTTCATTCGTTTCTATTTACCTATTTTGACATTTTGATTTAAAACACAATTATCACTGCAAGGCAAATATGTTTAAGTTAATTAAATAATTTAACAACTCGCATTTAAAACACGCCAACCATTCATTACCAGGCATAATCAATTTTTACATCTCCATAATGATTATATTCCATTATTCAGACTTCGGTTATTATCTGTGTTTAAAGGGACTATTTCAAACGGGCACTAAACGAAAAGTTAAAACGTAATGACAATGCATTTCTGTCTTTTTCCATAACTAAGCCTGTCAACGAGAGCCAATTTCCATTACTTACTACCAAAGACTATACTAATGGACATGCCGTACGCGTATAATCTGCAGTAATTTTTTGGTTTGAAATTTGAAAAGAGTGAGAGAGACGGTCTATGCTTTCGGTCTAGCAGTATCTCTTTCTTCATAGATGATTGATAATTTTGAGAGAGATAAAGATAGATGAAACTTCGTTTCTTCCCTTTTTTTCGGAGTGCAACAATTGTCATCTCTAAGACGTGTCCATTAGTATTTGTATCGGTTCAACTACAACAACCTACCACAGTTGGACCGTAGTGAAAATGCGTTCTTGGCACCTGTCAGTGCGACAATTTTAGTAGCTAATAAAGTTCAAAGTCGCAAAGCAACTATTCCTTTGTATGAAACTGACAGCTGTCAAGAACACCTGCTCTCGACGGCCGGACAGTAAGTACCTATTACCTGTCTGTCCCACTACCAGACTGCCAGTTAATGTTATCTTCGTTGGCATTAATTTAAAACGTTAAGGTTGACTAAAAATTTCTATTTTATAGTTTTGTCAATTAGCAGATTTTTTTCGTAAGAACATTCAATTATATGTATAGGAAGCTAAGACAGTGCAAAAAGAAATTGTAATATGGGGGGTATATTACAATTTCTTATTCATAAACGTTGCTTAAAGTTAACTAGTGATTAGCTATTCTTTAACCATACATTTTAGACGTTTGCACGTCACTTAACTTTAATCCTCGTCTATGAATAAACCCCTTAAACACTGTGTTGTTTATTCATAAACAATGATTAAAGTTAAGTAACGTTAAAAGGTCAAACACGTTTGGTTAAAGAATCGCTATGTATTTATTTGAGAGAATAAAAATATTATGTCCTAACCTAATAAAAATAAATAAATAAATATATTAATAAATTAAAATATGGCATCTACAAAGTTCTTCGCGTCGCTGTCGTCTGGTACCGTACCCAAAAGACTGGGGGCCATTGATTATCACGTTGTGTGGCAATAAATAAAAGCCTCTGGTGAAGTTTGTTATTTAGATAAGTACCTAATTTTATTATTAAAATTCAACGTCGTTTCTTCCTCTACTATCCAAATCTTCTTTCAGCGGTACTTTAATCTTAAACTGGAACAGATCAAAGACCCTTCACATGAACGGGTCTGATCTAAAGAAATATCTGAGATTACGGCAACATGTATTGTTACTTCAATAGGATTTATGTGTCTTATTACCTTTTGAAGTTCACTTGGTCCATCTGAAGGCATAGTTATTTGATACGACGACAATGTACGCTGAAGTTGTGATAGGGATCATGATGTTGCTTGTATGGGTTTTGGTAACAATGTGTTTGATGTTTATTTAAGAGGGGACTCTAGTGCCGAGGAATTCGGAAAATAGGCATTTGAAGAAAATATTGCCGTCGCGCTGCTTCCAAGCTCTCCCGGTAAAGTGCGAAAAAGACAGTTGCAGCTCAGGCTGATTTTACCTACAAAAACGTTGACCAAAAGACGTTTCGTATTCCGCTGTTTCTTTTTCAAAACACGACAGATCTCAATTATTTTATTCAACATTTAGAGGAAAAGTATACATATGCTTCTATTATTATTTTTTTGTCAAAAACTTATCACGTTTGTCTCATTATGATCATCTGGACATCACAGTAAAAATGGGTTACTTTTCGCCATTTTGAAGTCTCGTATTTCTTTTGTTAATTAAGTTTCGAAAAAAATCAAATGACAGGGGCACGTATAATCACGGTGTAAAATTGTAGAAAAAAAAGGCTCTAAAAGCATTACCCACGAAGAAAACAGCGGAATACGTTTGTATAGAGAAAGCACCACTAGAGTTCCCTCTTAAGGTACCTATTACCGAATATTATTTTGTTGATATGCCTTTACCTTCTTTACAGTATTAAAAGTAGTAAAATATAAAGTAGGTTGCTTAAACAAATAAAATAGTCTTTTGAAATATTTGGTCTTCAAAATGTGCAGTCTTAGGATAATAGAGACAACTTTTTTTTAATTTGTGTGTACTTAGATAGGTAGAGGTACCTGCATTTATGAGAAAGCTTGAGAAAGCTAAAAGTTACACAAAGAGCAATCGAGAGGGTTATGCTAGGTGTTTCTCTACGTGATCGAATCAGGAATAAGGGGATTAGTAGAAGAATGAAAGTCGCCGATATAGCCCAGCGGATTAGCTTTTTGAAGTGGCAGTGGGCGGGATACAGCACGTAGAGTCGATAGCCGATTGGGAAAAATGTTCTCGAATGGCGATCACGTACTGGCAAGCACAGCATCGGACACCTACCGACAATGTGGTCGGACAACCTGACCATAATAGCAGGGAATCCCTGTGTGCAAGCCGCACCAACCGGTCTTTTTGGATATCCTTGGGGAAGCCTATGTCCAGCAGTGGACTTCCTGCGTCTAGCATGATGATAATGATGACCTGCATATGAATGTTCTGTTGTAATAAACAGTGTCCTTTGAGAAACCTTCGCTTCACTAGAAATTTTCTCAAGATTTTAGAAATAAATTGATTTTTATACAACGTGTAACATAAAGGGTATATACATAACAAAGGCATGGCATCTTTACATGATATCAAACGATATTGGAAGGGTTTTTTAATCCTATCTCTTTATGTTAGGAAGTTGTGAGGAAAAACACCGCCTGTGATAGGCTACTATCATACTAGTCGGACAGAGATATTAAAGACATTTATCGGATTTTGGCAAGTAACGTGACGGGTAACGAGTAGTTATTAACGTATGTAGTGTGCTGCCACGTTTGTTATGATTTGATTTTAAGAAACACACGAAACCGAAAATTTGGTACCAATTTTTTGAGTATTTTATTTTGAGTTGAAACCCTTCCGATATCGTTTGATATCATCTAAAGATGCCATGCCCTTGGTATGTACATACCCTTTTTGTTACACGTTGTATAGAGGCTTAAATGTGAATGCTATCCACATCGTTTCTGCGATGTGTTCAATCTAGTGGAAGGTTCTATTCTACTTAGATCTTGAATATATTGTGCTGTATATTGTATATTATTCGATTTATTGTGAACTGTGTCCACTAAAGATATACAGTATGTTAACTAACAGAGGGCGTTCCCGTTAACCCGAAATAGTATAGCATACATACATGCTAAAAAAAATATTTCCATTCGAAAACAAAATGTTTTAAAATTTTTTCCAATAGGAAAATATTCCATAAAAATTTTAAATTGACATGTAAAAGAAACACACTGTACATGCGAACATGAAAGACGGCAACGTCGCAATTTATTTATACATGACGACTACTATTTTGATTTAAAACAGGAGGTTTCAAATTTATTTCCAATTAGAATTTTTTTTCATTCGGATTTTTTTATGCTTATTTTTCTATGCTGATATTTTTATTTTAATCTATTAATGATATATATTAACGAGTTTAAGGGAACGCCCTCTGTTATTTAACATACTGTATTTTAAAAGTATTGGATAGGGAAAGTTAAGTCACGTGACATATTGGCGCCGATCCTCTCGTTCAGAAACTAAACCAATTTTAAGTTAAGCGCATCTTTTTCTTTCTATGAGAAAAGGATTATGAGATAACATTTTATTTAAATGCTGTCAATTTAAGATACTTATTTTATTTTTCGTGGTGTGGCACTAGTTATGACTTCGTGCCATTGATATAATATTAAACAGAGATGCTCTAACAAATTAACCAAAATAAATGTGCCGATCGGAGCAACAGCACACACATGCAAATTTTTTATTCTGCGTACATTTCACACGTTGGTACAGTGTGAATGAAATGGGGTGCAATCTAAAGCACAGGGAAGAAAAAGATGGCTAGTGTTTGTCGTTTGCGCTGTTAGTGTTTGTCGTTTGTTTTTACGAGTGTATCGAGACTGACTAAAGCGAGATACTGGACTTACCTCCTTTTGTACGCTTCATTTTCAGTGCGCTAGTGACTTATCTACCTTAGTTTAATATTTTATCAATGCTTCGTGCCAATTTCAAGTACCCAAATTAAAAATCGTCAAAAGTTCTTTTTTGGCTTCACACAGTTTGTGCATTTAGCCGATGACACGTAACTATTCATGTCGAAAAAGACGGCCGCGTGAAGCCTCTTATGTGGGAAGTTTGAGGCAAAGTCATGATATGGCCACTAGGTATGCTGCGATATTTCACTGTTCTTTATGAATGATTTACTCAATGCACTTTTTACTACAGCAATCACGTACTTTTATTTATTAAACACCATTATAAATAATTTTAAAAGTCCAATGAAAAATGAGCGTGACACTAAAGATACTTCATAGACAGTTTAGATGCGATTATAAACATGGCGATTAAAAAGACGCCAATTTACGTCAGGAGCGGAATAATTTGACAGGTCTAAACCGACATTTTATCTTTTGCCCTATTCTTAATTAAATAGAGAGAAAAAGATGCACTTAATTTAAAATTAGTTTAGTTTCTGAACAAGAGGACCGGCGCCATTGTTTATTGTTCACCGTTTAAACAACGAGAAACATGACACAACAAAGGGGAATAAAATTGTTTAACATAAAAATTGCTCATTTTTGTTCAAAAATAAGGGTTGGTAAGTAGAATTATACACGGTTTACATGTGACACGTATAAGCTTATACGATTTAAAATGTCAGGCGTCACGTTGACCAACAGCTAGGGTTGCAAACAATACACTTCCAATATTTATTCATGTGTTTTACTTTTACCAAATTATTTTTTTTTAACTTTTCTATATAACAAAAGTATGTTCTATAGACCGTTGATATAATACTTCAAACTTATACATCGATAGCCTATTGTACCCCAAATAATATTTTTTATCCAAATAAAAATACTTCAAACTACTTTTTTTAAAATAATGTAATAACAAAATGTATTTAGGTCAACTATCAAACCCACATTAGTCCATATTATTTATACATATTTTGACAAACAATAGGTGTCCAATAAACTTAACTTATGAATCTTTTCAGTTTACATTATTAATAACGTCGAAAATACGATTTGTGTCTATAAAATTTCGTAACGCATTTAATACAAATTGATATGTTTTGGTGTATTTGATATAACATTTCTATTGGAACGATCTCTATTGTATTGTTCAATACAATAGAGATTGATCTTATCTACGCGGAAATCTATATTGAGTTGATTCATCACTAACTGAACTCTCTCTATTGTATTGTTCAATACAATAGAGATCTTCGATGTACTATTTATTCAGTAACCGGCGTAGTATTGTTCAGTTAGTGATGAATCAACTCAATATAGATTTCCGCGTAGATAAGATCAATAAGAAATAATGATAGGTACAAAAATGTTATATCAAATACACCAAAACATATCAATTTGTATTAAATGCGTATTTGTGTTAAGACTCATGAACATGAGTCTTAGCATTATTTAGTAAGTGTTATGCAAGTGCAAGAATACCATAATTAATAATAAAATAATTTGTCTGGTTATGTTAACCACCATGTATTCTAACGCTTACATAATTTTCAAATATTCCCACCCCACTACTCAATGTATAACGTCCCTGTCTATTTGTTATGATGTATGTAGCGGGCATAGTATAGTTGCTATATGTGCGTATTGCTTAAATCGTGTCGTGCGCAGGACGTATGCTGCCTCCTGGACCGTTGCTTCCAATACCCGCGGCGGAGCGCCCGCGACTGCGGCTGTCAATTTGCATTGCTGCATGCCGCGCCAGACGACCAAAACCATGGTAGCTAGCGGAGCCCTGCCCGCGCTAGATCGCGGGCATGCCCCCACTGCCAATGCCGATGTGCCGGTTGCGACCACCAAGTAAGCAGTAGCACGCTTACTAGTGTGTTACAAAGTCGCGTTGAGTTCACATATATTTCTGCTAAGCACGCTACCCACGACGTCGACACTTGCACCGGTTCACGTCTTTTCATTCATTTTCAAAACGTCTGTTAGACGTCACCTCCGAATGTAGCTTCATATCACCAACAGCGGGTTTTCAATCACAGTTTAATGTTATTTCACAGGAAGATGCTGCTACTATATCTGATATAAATATTCAGATACCCACTGAGGCATCCAGCGAAACAAATGTGGTGGCCCTATTTGCTACTGAGACCTATTCAACAAAGGTTTGATGGCCCTTGGACCCAAATCCAAATATTTTTCAGCACATTTTAGGTGACACGTCACTTGTAAGGGTCGAAACGCGGTTACACTGGAGTTATTCAACGTTTGAAAATAAAAATGTATAATAGTAATATGTGTTAAGCGTCAAAGGTGTAAAAGTGTGTTAAAGTCACTTTGGTTGACTTACACACCTTTACCACCTATAGGTATAGCTTTTAGAAAAAATATCTTTTATGAAGTAACAAATAATGTTATTATACAAATAATTGCAATCGCACTTGCAGTGTTTTATGTTTTCAAACACGTTTGTTCACCAAAGCCCCAATTATGCACAATAGCATTTATGTACATCGCTAAAAATCTTGCATAATATGACATGATTCCCCAACCAAGCTTCTTTTGCACAAAATCCCGATTGTAACGGATTTTTATATCCACTTGTTTTTGTTAAAGCCCGCACCACTAGAGCTTTAATTACATTGTACTAGGGTCACGTCTAACCTCTTTTACTGAGAGGCTTATCACTCAGGTTAGTGTCGAGTCTCTGCGTTTCAACTAGACGCAAAGCAACACGGATAAACTGAATACGAAAGGAATGAAATGAGAACAAATTATTACATAAGCGAAGATGCTAAAAGAAATCGTCTATTAAAATAAGAATATACACTGTGTATTTTGACATCGAAGGTGATAATTTACAGTAAGAGTCAAAAGTGGAGTACTACTTTTGACAGTTATTGCAATAAAGTTCAAAAGTGGTAATGCACTTTTGATCCTTACGTAAATATTAAAAATAATATGTAGTATTTGAACATATGACCTTTTTGGTAAGCTACGATAAAATTAAACGCTATCCCACTTATTAATAAACGTTGCTCAAAGTTAACTAGTGATTAGCGATTGTTTAACCATACATTTTAGACATTTGCACGTCACTTAACATTAATTTCATCGCTTATGAATAAACCCCTTAAACACTGTGGAGTTTACTCATAAGCGATGATTAAAGTTAAGTGACGTTAAACGGTCAAAAATGTATGGTTAAAGAATCGCTAATCACTAGTTAACTTTAAGCAATGTTTATGAATAAAGGGGTATATCTAGAAGCATGTCCTTAGCTCATAGTTAAATTATGCACGTCGATGTTCCTGCCACCCTGTATTCAAAACCAGGTCAACCAAATTGAAACAGAACAGACAATGGAAACCAAACAAAAGACCCAAAACTAACAGACGTTAAACTACCCAAAAACACACAAGCAGAACTGTGATAACCATTACTATGCGGCCTACCGCCCTAAATTGCATTCAACCGCTTTAAACCATGCTTTAACTGCCGCTATTCGCCGGACGTAACAATCTGCCTCATTTCCCGTGGTTAATTTTCAAGGGTTTGTTATCGATGCTCGTAGCTGTAAAAACACATACCACAGCAGCCCATGGCTATGTTAAGCTCGCTTCGCTTTGTATGAAAGTGGAAGCGAGATCGTCCATTATGTTCTCATACACACGAACGACGGGCGTCTAGAACTACCCCCTGACGATAGGTGCAGTCACTTATGTGTCTATGGACACTAACACCCAAGGTTACGCTACGCGCCCTAGTCGGAAGACAACATCGTACTCCCAGCCACCGTAGGCGCGGGCTTGCAAATGGTGAGCAGTGGGCAGCTCGCTGCCCATGGGTTGTATCCTAAAAAATAATTTAATGTCCATCAGATAGGTTTATAAAAAATATTGAACACGTATTTTTTATTTTTTCTTTCATTTAAATACTTAGGAAGATATATTGATTTGTGGCATGATGTCACGACGTCATACAAAATATACCCCGGCGTAACGTAATTAGCCCCCACTCCGTAACTTTAATACGCTTAACTAACTCTGTAACTGTTAAAAATACTGGTCTTAATTTATTTTATTATCTATAAGACGGACTAATTATTTTTTTATTTTCATACCTCGGATACATCCCTATTGCGTAACCCATTTTCAGTAGCAATAGGTTTGATTTTGACAGTGCAACAGTACCTATTCATTGCGATATTTAACTTGTTGAGTAGACACATTTTTCGAACTTAAGATGCAATGTATTAGCAATAGGTATGCTTCAAAATGATTCCAACTAATAGAAATAGCGAGTAACGTAATTAGGGTGCAGGTTTTTTCCGAAACTTAACTAATAAAAGAAATATAATACTTCAAAATAACCCATTTTTACCGCGATGTTCTTATATCATGTTTGTTATTAGACACACGTGATATAAGTATTCGACAAAAATAATAGAAGTATAAGTAAACTTTGCCTCTAAATTTTGACATAAAAATTATTGAGATCAGTTGTGTTTTGAAAAAGAAAACAGCGGAATAGGAAACGTCTTTTGGTCATCGTTTTTGTAGGTAAAATCACCCTGAGCTGCAACTGTCCTTTTCACACTTTATCGGGAGAGGTTGGAAGCAGAGCGACGGCAATAGTTTCTTCAAATACTTACCTATTTTCCAAATTCCTCGGCACTAGAGTCCCGTCTTAAAAGAGAAATCGTGGCCCTGACGCACAGGCAAGGGAAGGAACACGGGTGGGTTTTAATCAGTAAAAGTCTGACATGGCCTTCCGCTCCGACCAGAGCGGGAGAGGTCCTTTAATGACATTCGAAACTTACCCATTAAACGAATTAAAAAACGATATAAAGGCCAAACTTTGCATAATACCCCTTAATTATAAAATCACAGACTATTTAAAAGACAATAGAGCTTGGGAATGCGCTCGCTCTGCTAAGCATTGTTATTAAGCAATATGCCTAATTATGTTACAATTATGACATTACTAGCTGTGCCCTGCGGTTTCACCCGCGTAAGCTTCGAACCGAAAGAGCTGTTGATATAAAATAAGCGCCTGTCACAATAATGGAACCAATATGTACGTCCGTGTTTGCTCCCGTTTTCGCAACATTTTTTGTTCCTGCTCTGCTCCTATTGGTCATAGCGGGATGTTTTATAGCCTATGTCCTTTCTCAGGCTCTATACTATCTGTGTACCAAATTACATTACAATCGGTTCAATAGTTTTGTGTAGGCGTGAAAGCCGGACAGACAGACAGACAGAGATACTTTCGCATTTATAATATTAGTATGGATAAACACAGTTTTTTTTTTTTAATCACGTACATTATTGTAAACATTTTCATTTTTAATGTCTGGACTTGAAAAAAGACGACGATCCCTGAGTTTGTTTTGGCTATTTCTTCTCAGAGGTAGTCAGTTAGGAAATGCCGGCTCCATCTACTTTAAAAAAATATGACGTGTAAAAGTGATCAGTAATCCTACTTGCTTAGTAAACGATTTCATTTCATTTCAATGTCAGTCCCATCCATACCAAAAAAAGGTCACGCTACGCACAAATGTTATCTGGCAAACAAATGAAACGCGCAGCTAACAACAGTACGTCCTAACGTGCACTCTAAGTAGCGGTGGTTGGTGGACTTAATAATCTAAGAAGAAGTCGACTAAGTCCATTGTGGGGGACGAATTGCGAACCGTTTTGTGTTGACAGCAATGAGTGATGGTTCAAACAGAAATGTTTTGTAAGTTGCTGTAATTTTCCTTTGTTTTAATACAAAGTTTTTCTGGCATTATGCCAGCGTCCGATTTGTTTAAAAGGCTTTGTACATAGTCAAGGTAGGTTTTCGTTTGTTGATTTTCTTGTTGAAAACTTGAAATTATTTCACATTTTTTAAAAGCGTTTACTAAGCCCAACTGGCAACGTTGTAATTTAGTGTCATATTTCCTGGTGATCAATTTTGATTATTAAACTGGAGCTATATTTTAAAAAATTGTTCCACTAACTATTAAGAATTAGGTGAATAGTGGATAAAAGTAATTAACCGTCATGTTTACAGTTATATTACCATTAAAAAATAACGCCTTGCAAGTTTATAATGCTTTATTTGCATCTAAATGGTACTAACGCAATGATTTCTTACCTTTTACACACTTTTTAAATCACCGACATAGCTCTTCGAGTAGCTAAAATTAAGTGGTAGTGGATAGGGCACATTGCTCGTAGAACCGATGGCCGATGGGGCAGTAAGGTTCTGGAGTGGCGGCCACGTACCGGAAGACGCAGCATAGGGAGGCCCCCACCAAGGTGGACCGATGGTCTGGTGAAGCCGCGGGAAGCCGATGGATGCGAGCAGCACAAGACCGGTCATCGTGGAAAGCCTTGGGGAGGCCTTTGTCAAGCAGTGCACATCCATAGGCTGAAGAAGAAGTCACACTTTTCACCTAATTCTAAATAGTTAGTAGAAAAGATTTTTAAAATATAGGTATAGGTTATACATCTTGTAACATAAAGGGTATATACATAACAAAGGCATGGCATCTTTACATGATATCAAACGACATTGGAAGGGTTTTTTAATCCTATCTCTTTATGTTATGAGGAAAAACATCGCCTGTGATAGGCTACTATCATACTAGTCACACAGAGATATTGAAGACATTTGTCGGATTTTGGCAAGTAACGTGACGGGTAACGAGTAGTTATTAACGTATGTAGTGTGCTGCCACGTTTGTTATGATTTGATTTTAAGAAACACACGAAACCGAAAATTTGGTACCAATTTTTGAGTATTTTATTTTGAGTTGAAACCCTTCCGATATCGTTTGATATCATCTAAAGATGCCATGCCCTTGGTATGTATATACCCTTTTTGTTACACGTTGTATAATACAAATTGAAAACCACGAAATATGACACTAAATTGCGACGTTGCCAGTCGGGCGCAGTCATCATTATCAACTTTTTTATCGTCCCACTGCTGGGCACAGGTCTCCTCTCATACAGATAAGGATTGAGCGCAATCACCACGCTTGCTCAATGCGGGTTGGCGATTTCAGACTTAAAGTCCAGGTTTCCTCAAGATGTTTTTTTTTTTATTAGTTATAAACTAGTGCTTGACTGCAATCCCGCCTGATGGTAAGCAGTGATACAATCGTTGATAGTAGAACGCACTAGCTTATGAAGCCTATTCACTCAAAAAAACTGAGTGAATAGTAAGGAAGACGGCAATTGAGCGAGGTGATGCAATGTTTAACCCAACAACACGACCAACGATGCTGCGCCAGAGGATGATCTGGAGACCCTTCACGACCAAACTCCCGACACAACAACATTAGGCACATCGTACGCGGTACACATCGCAACACAACTGCTCAGACCCGTCCTCCATACGGCTTCACCAGACATCATGCCGGAACACGACGAATCGCTTCGTTTTCCTTCACCTTCAGACAGTGTCCAAGATATACTTAGAAAGTACATATAACTTTAAAAACGTTATATTGGTACTTGCCTGACCTGGAATCGAACCCACGCACTCATACTTGAGAAGCTGGTCTTTTAACCACTAGGTCACCACGACGTGGCGCGCAGTCTCCTTCAGCCTATAGATGCCCACTGCTGGACAAAGGCTTCCCCCAAGGCTTTCCACGCCGACCGGTCTTGTGCTGCGCGCAACCATCGGCTTCCCGCGACCTTCACCAGTCGGGCGCAGTATAGTTTATTTGCTAAATATTTCATCTCCTCGTAATTGACTGAGTTCATGATTTCGCAACGCTGCACTAATAAAACTACAGTTTCTGCTTTCCGACTGACTGTAGTACCTATATTAGGTACACTAATAACATTATCACTTTACTCTTGCATAACCAAAATAACCTTCGTACCAAACAAAATAAACCTTACCTTCAACATCTGCAAATGACCAGGTTTGGATAAATACCAACCTGTCAAATTATACAACACCGGTCTACGAAGCTTACAATATGCACGTCAGTTGCAGCCCTTTCTGTCCGTAACCTATTACACAACAGAAGCACAGTACATCTATAAACAGTAGGTCAAGTCGGAACAGTCGCCTGACTCTATATGCTCATACAGACTCGTCCCACTATACGACTTGTGGGATACTTAGAAATAATATTTATTTGCATAATTTGACATGCGTGCCAACAAGCTCTTACCACAGGATGCTAAAGATCTCGCGAAATGGAGGAGAATGTGCAGAAAAATGGACCCCGGACTCCAGCGCAAAAGCCGCGGATACAACCAGGATTAACGCTGAGATGATGATGATGATGGAGTATTTACTTGCATAAAACAAAAGCAAAAACTACAGATCGTCACCCTTTTTTATTTGGGATGGGAAATCATCAAATGACCTCTCCCGCTCTGGGCGGAGCGGAAGGGCGTGTTAGACTTTTACTGACTAAAACCTAAAATTAAGGGGCAGTGGACGGGGAACATTGCTTGTGGAAGCTATGGCCGATGAAGCATTAAGGTTTTGAAGTGGCGGCCACGGACCTGGAGACGCAGCATAGGGGACCTCCCTATGCTGCGTCTTCAGGTTCGGGCAAGGTACCATCCACCATACCAGCAAGGTGGACTGATGACTTGAAGAAGGTCGCGGGAAGGCCATGGATGCGGGCAGCACAACACCGGTCATCGTGGAAAGCCTTAAGGGAGGCCTTTGTCCAGCAGTGGACCTCTATAGGCTGAAGAAGAAGAAGATCAATTATCGGTCAGTCGTCTTGTAATGGAATGGTGATAGAATGACATTGTCATATTGCCATTATTGTAAATTCCGTTAGAAGAAATGATTTTCTAAAAACTATGCTCTATTCGAACATTTATTATTATGGAATGGGGTGTCAGTGATTGCCCACTGGAATGTCATACGCCATTTTGTTAGTAGATATCGAAACTTGTCAAAATCGATCACTATGAGATCACTGATCGACCATTCTGATACCATTGTAATAGCAGACTAGGACCCCTAGTTGAGCTACTGTTACATACTTTTATATTGTAATAAAAGCTTGATATCGAACCCTCTAAAGTTCCTAATTGAATTTCCTGTAAACTCAAAACAGTTTACTGATGAGTGTTCCGGATCCATTTTAATATGAGTTAGACAGGCTATACGTGTAAATGAACTTAAGGTCTATCAATTAAGATCTGTTTTCTATTAGGTTTTGTAAATCGAGTTACCCACATTGTTAGGTATTATTTGAAATCCTATTAGCACCCTAATTGCATAATTAACTATTAATCACAATCTAAATCATAATATCATCTTATTATCAAAATGTATGCTCAAGACATGAATTGAGCAATAACTTTTTTTTTTTTTAAAGAAACTATGCCCCTCCCTACGAATTTCTTCTCTATTGTGGATGTATGTAACATATAATATACAGCCAGACCCGAAAAAACTACGTATGGGCCATACAAATATGAATTCCGTGCGGGAATCGAACCCACTACAAAGAACTGTCAATATGAAAGCTGTTGCTACTGTTAGAGTATTAAGTAATTATTCTGCGGATTAGTCCTGTATCATCAACAACCTCTTTTCTTTTATTTATCGTCCCACTGCTGGGTACAGGTCTCCTCTCATACAGAGAAGGACCGAGCGCAATCACTACGCTTGCTCAATGCGGGTTGGCGATTTCAGACTTAAAGTCCAGGGCCTGTAGCCAATGTAACATCGCTTCATAGCGAAGCGAAATCGAACACCAAACCAGCCAATGGCGGGAACGATTGACCACGCGACGCGACAAATCACGTGGTCAATCGTTCCCGCCATTGGTTGGTTTGGTATTCGATTTCGCTTCGCTACGAAGAGATGTTACATTGGCTAGGGCCGCAGGTTTCCTCAAGATGTTTTCCTTCACCTTCAGTCATTGGTGTCCAAGATATACTTAGAAAGTATAGTCCTGTATATGGGTTTACAATAATAAAAACTCTTTCAAAATAATTAAAGAAAGTTAATTGTTGGTTAGTGTTAGAACTTAAAAGCTTTAATAAAGAAAAATACTTTTAAAGCAAATAAATAGAAATTGTCACTTTCATGGACAAGAGAATCCGTTTTTCTCAATTGACTTTTACAGGATAGACTGCACCCTAATTGCGTACCAAACTATTACTACCAATTTTGAAGCAAATTGCTAATCCATTGCTCCAAATGTTTGAAAAATGTGTCAGCTCAGTAACGTAAACGACGCGATCAATGTTGTTCAACTGTCAAAACCCATCGCTACTGAGAGTGTGTTACGCAATTACCCTGCTGGTTAGAACACAGCTATCTTTTTCTAGTAAATAATCTATGTTTTTTACTAGGGACGTCTAAAGACAGAAAAGGGCTATTTTGTTACCCAACTATCCATATTCATACTAATATTATAAATGCGAAAGTAACTCTGTCTGTCTGTCTGTCTGTCTATCCGGCTTTCACGCCAAAACTACTTTTTTTTTTTCATTTTATAAACCAGCGCTTGACCACAATCCTGCCTGATGGTAAGCAGTGACGCAGTCGTTAATGGTAAAGCGCACTAGTTTATTAAGAGCCTATTCACTCTAACCTTGAAGACACTCAAATTGTAGTCCGACGGAAACACCGCCGCTGGCAAATTGTTCCAGTCCTTCGATGTACGCGGTATAAAGGAGGAGGCGAAACGCTTCGTCCGGATCGTAGTGGTGTTAACAACGTAAGGGTGGAAACCAGCCGTACGACGGGTCGTCCGCTGGTGGAACGAAATAATAAATTAAATAATAATTAACAAATAAATAATAATTTCTAATGAAATTTGGTACACAGAGATAGTCTAGAGCCTGATAAAGGACATAGGCTATAAAACATCCCGCTATGGCCATTAGGAGCAGAGCAGTAACAAAAAACGTTGCGAAAACGGGAGCAAACGCGGACGCACATATTGCTTCCATTATTTTAACAGGCGCTTATTTTATACCAACTGAGCTCTTTCGGTTCGAAGCTTACGCGTGTGAAACCGCGGGGCACAGCTAGTACTAATGTATAAAGTTGAAGAGTTTGTTTGTTCGTTTGTTTGAACGCGCTATTCTCAGGAAATACCGGACCGATTTGAAAAATTCTTTTTGCATTGGATAGCCCATTAATTCAGGAAGGCTTTAGGTTATATAACATCACGCTGGAACCAATAGGTGCGGAGCATTTAGAAAAAAAAATATCGAAACGTAAACGGGTGAGACCGTGTGTAGGGTGTTTCCCTAACATAAGTAATGTCACTGTAAATGTAAATTGTCAAACTTAAATGCAGAAAATGTCAGTGAATGCTCAACGGGATGAATCTAAATAAAAATGCAAGTTGTCCGATTCAAACCACGTCTAATTGAACACTAAATATAAAATATTACATGAAATGCTTAGAATAATGCAATGCGTCAGTGTCAATGCACTGTCAAATGTAGGTCGCGCCCAAAGTGCAAATACGTTAGCCTACTGGCTAACTTATTGTAATTAATATATTTTAACCCATGTACGTACACCGTACATATTGCCACAAAACAGAAAGAGAATAACTAGATCAAACAATTCCAAATTATGTAAAATAATAAAATAAGAATGTAAAAAATAATGTAAAAAAAATAAGAATACATGGCTCTAATGTAAATATCACTGACCTACGACTAGGACTACTATAAAGAAATGTAACTAAAGTCTATAAATAGAATGTCACTATAATGATAAATTAGCACACATCACTATGTTTTTCAGTGTCAAATTTCACGTCACTTGAGGTAGGGTTAGCACACGACACTTTATTAACGTTTGAGTTCCGTTTGTCGATCTTGCTGATCCTGTCCTCGATGTCAGGATCTTCTTCCCCTCTGTTTCTGCTTCTCGCGCCTTGCGGACCCTCCCCCTGTCTTTGGGTGGCCATCTTTCGCCAAAGGAGCACTGATGTTACAAACAGTGCAATGCTAATCCCAACAACCACATAGATTGCAATGTACTGATGAACGTCGTGAGAGGATAAGGTGTCTAGCTTAGACTGTTCTTCTGTAGAGCGTAGTTGCGTGGCAATCTTCTTGAACGTCTCTTCGTGCGTTTCAATATTCAACGATGAGTTACGAATCGAAGTATTGATTATGTTGTTGATTGGAGAGATCGTGGGCATGATCATCGCATATGGTTCATTGAGTAAAATTTTACTTGTATGTTCCATATAAGCGTGCAATGTGAATGAGTCGCCTCGCAAGTTGCATCCTTGTTTCAGCGTTATCAGACCCGAGTGGCGTAGCGTCTCCGATGACATTTGAGTGCCGCACACTAATTGTACTTCACACGTGGCACAACAATAATAGAACCAGGTGTTTTGCTTATGTAATTTGACCCATTCGTTGGTGCATATTTTTATTTCCGTATGGCAATAAACGCTGTGTTCTTCATTGTCTCGAATCAGCTGTACATCGCAAATAGATTTGTGACGATCACCGGTGCTGTATACAGGATGATTTATTTTGCATAGTAGAGATTGGTCATCTAATTTTTGGCATTCATTAATGTCATATTGTTCTAGGGGTATAAACGAGTATTGATTAGCGTTAAATGCTATTAATGCAGAGTTGGGAATAACAAACATTACCCGATTTGTGTCAATACGTTGAGGAATGCTGATAAGTCTGTTAAGTTCGTATAGGGCATCACTTAAGATCGGTACTTTTATTTCCATCAACAGGTAGTGCTGGGTTATGCGCGCGTGTATTCTGAACAGCCTGTAGATATCTCTTATGTCATTACGAACTTCAGGTAGTGTAGAATCGCGAGGTAATAGTCGAGCTACTCTATCTAGTTCGCTTTGCATTTGGGTCGGTGATAGTAAATGTACGTCCATATGTCCTTGGTACATATTTGTCAGGGTGTTGATGAGTGATTCTTGAATATCTTTTAAGTTTTGGGCCATTCTTTCTGCAGCTATGGCCGATGTAATGATGTAGAATGCATGTGAACTCTCAAGTTTATCTTTAAGTCTTGTTTTCTAGAGATATGAGATGATCGTTGATTAAAGTGAACTGCTTCACCATTGTTGCTTCGTTACGCTGTACAATGTTGTTCTCGGTTTCCAGAACACTAGTCTGGTTTTTAAGCAGTTGGAGTAGGTGATTTTCATTATGTTGGATTGTGTCGATATCCTGTTCATATTGTTCGGCAAAATGTTGATCTAACACTCCAAATAACGAATTTGCAACATATCCTACTCCGTCGATCAATCCTCTTTTGAATCTGTGTTGAATTATTCGCTGGGACCTCAGTAATTCGTTGTAATAATTTAGTTCACTCGTGCTTTGTTCAAGTTGGTTAATCAGAACATGAAATTGCATCATCCAGTCTTCGCAGCGAGCTTGCTTTATATGAGATACGAATGCTTGTAAACTGTCCACATTGCGCCAATAATTTGTCATATTGTATTAGAATACTAGTTTCCATTCATCCCTTATTTCTTGTAGATCTGCAATCTTGTCAAAGTAAAGAGTTTGATTTTTTGTCAGTTGAGTAATTTTCATATTTTGTTGGATCGTAGGTGTTATCAATGTCATAACTAGCATCAGCATATAACATACTAAGCTGTTCCAGGTAAGCTTTTTAGCTCGGCTTCGTCTGTTTTTGGGTAACTTGTCACTTTCAGGGTTAATTTGTTCCTCAACATTCACTAGTGGTACCAGTTTTGTAATAGGTCGTTTAGTTTCGCCTTTTGCAGTTTGTAATGTCACAACTCTAGTGTGGCCGTCCTTTCCAGGGTGTAACTCCGCTACACGACCCAATGCCCATTTTCCTGCAGGTAGCCTTTCATCTTTAATGCATACAATGTCATTTTCCTTTATGTCAGTATTGTGTCGTTTCCACTTTAGTCTTGCTTGTAGTTGTTGGAGGTATTCTTGCGACCACTTCTTCCAGAAATCCTTGCTAAGTTGTTGTACAATTTGCCATCTCGTTTTTAAACGATAAGTATCTATGTCGGGTTCTGGAATTGTCATGAGTGATGTGCCGGTTAAGAAATGCCCTGGCGTTAAACAGTTTATCTCTTCAACATTCTCTGAAACGGTGCATAGTGGTCGCGAGTTCAAGCAAGCTTCTATCTGACACAGCAGAGTGGTAAATTCTTCGTATGTCAGCCGTTGGTCTCCAATGACCCGTTTGAGATGATATTTCATGCTCTTCACAGCAGCTTCCCACAGTCCGCCAGCGCTTGGCCAGACCGGGGCATTGAAGTGCCATTGAACTCCCATTTCTGATATTTTGCCCAAGAAGGAATTGTCAATGTTTTCTACAATGCGTTTGTATTGCTGCAGTAGGATCCGATTCGCACCCACAAAATTCGTGCCGTTGTCACTGTACATGTCCCGTGGCGTACCTCGACGTGCACAGAAGCGCTTGAAAGCCGATAGGAATGCTGTACTGGATAGTTCTGATACCAGTTCTAGATGAATGGCTTTTGTTGCTAGACAAACAAATACTGCAACGTACGCCAGCAATGTTCTGACACCTCGGCTTTTACTTGCCTTGATCTCAATGTGTCCAGTAAAATCGACACCTGTATGTGTAAACGGGCGAGATACTGTCACTCTCGGCTCTGGTAGATCAGCCATAATCTGGTTTGTATGTTTAGCATTAAATCGGCGACATGTTACGCATTTGTGTAAGACCTTTTTGACGGCGCGATGTCCTCCTACGATCCAAACTCTTTGCCGTAGATGTGTCAGGGTTAACTTAGGACCCCCGTGTAATGTTCTTCTGTGAGCTTGCCAAATTAATAACTCTGTCAGTTTATTGTCATGTGGTAGTAGGATTGGGTGTTTAGTGTCTTCGGGTAAATTTGAGTTACGTAACCTTCCACCTACTCGCAGAATGTCATGCTTGTCAAGAAATGGATCTAAACTCAAAAGGTTACTTTTTAATCGCTTGGTTGTTGCAGTATTGAACTCCTCACAATATCGTCCCTCTGACGTCATAGAATCGCATGCATCTCCATTGATATCTTCCACTTCCCAGTATTTTGACAAGTCGTTAACTTCATTAACTACAACGTTGCAATTAAATGTTTTAGTGACATTGCCTGACAATATCCACCCCAACCGTGTTTGTTGGGCCATGGGTTCATTAACCTCCCCTTTGACTAAGCCATTCATGAGTATTTCGGAAAGTACGTGTGCATCCAGAAGTATGTCAATGGGCCTAGATAAGTTGTAATCTGGGTCGGCTAGTGTGATGTCTGTCACATGAGCCCAAGGTTTCTTTGCAAATGTAACATTAGGCAGACTGTTTACTACCCGTGTCATGATTAATGCCTCTGTTGTAAACTTGAAGTCGTTATATAAGGACCTGCAGGATAAATCGACCTTTCCTTTACTCCTGTTGGATAAAGTACCTATGCCGTTTATGTTTGCATTCAGCTGTTGACGCTTTATGCCCAATCTCTGAGCTGCATTCTCCGTTATCAACGTAATTTGTGAGCCCTGATCAACTAGAGCCCTTAATGTAATGTAGTCACCTCCAGCTGTGGCTACTTGTAATAAAGCTGTTGGCAATAATATTTCATCATCATTATTGGATGCGAAGTTATTTTGTAAATCTTTGTTCGACTTAGTTGAAGTCGATGACGACGGTTTAGGCGCTGTTTGTGTTGCTAAGGGCGTTTGTGCTGAATTCACCATAACGCTGTGCAAAAGCGTATTATGCTGTTCGTTGCAATCTCTGCATCTTTTCTGGGATGCACAGTAACCCTTAATATGCACATACAAACAATTTTTGCATATTTTATTGTTTTCTATAAATGCCATTTTTTCCTTACTCAACATGTCAGCGAATTTAGTACATTGAAATAATGCATGATTCGTGTTGCACAATGGACAACTAATCTTGCTGAATTGTCCAGCGTTTGACGCATGGAAATTGCGAGAATGGGTTGCTGAACTTTTATTGGGTTGTGACTTGAAATTTTTTCCGAATGTATGTGGCGTCTTTACATTTGGTTTTGAAGCAGGTTTATCACCGTTTTCTGACTTTTTCCTGTGCAACGGTTCTAATGCCATGAACTTGTTTTCGACGAAATCCATAAAATGATTGTAGATTGGTATCTCGCGCGGATCTGACCTAGACTGCATGTATTCCGAATACGTTTCGGAGTCTAATTTTTCGCATAACACGTAAACCAGAATCGGATCCCATGAGCTTGTATCAATGCCCAAGTTGTGTATCGCGTTTATGGTTTCGTTGGTAGTGTCATATAACCGCTTGAGGTCGAACGCAGATTGTTTTTGCAAATGAGGTTGACGCATAAATATCTGGAAATTTCTGGTAAATAACAGGAACTTATTATTATACCTATGGTTCAAAATTTCCCAACACGTATCGTAATTTTCGGGTGCTATGTGTAAATGCTGCACGAGCTTTTCGGCTTCACCGCGAAGTCTACCCTTTAGATGCTGCATTTTCTGGGTTTTAGCAATCGCTGGATTATTATGAATCGCTTCTACATAAAGATCCATAAAAGTAGGCCATAATGTATAATTACCGTTAAAGATAGGTATGTCAATCTTTGGCAAAGTTTGCTGTTGATGTATAGAAGCGTTTAATTTCGAGTTCAGCGCCCGTTTCAAATTTGTAAATGCATTTTCGTGACAACAGAACTCGTCGTAATAGTCATGTGAATTCCCCTCTAATATGCCATCAATTTGTAAATGTACCTTGTCAATCGCAGTCCACCGAAGCTCTACAGTCTTAAGCATATCCTCAATTTCCCATTTCTCCTTAATCTCGCTTAGGCTTCGATTTGCTAACCTAGTGAATGCACGGAAGTTAGCTTGTTGCAACTGCTGTAACTCGAGCAACTTATCCTCTGTTCTTACGGATGACTCGAACATGGTGTTGTCAAACTCAACGTTTAACTTACTATGGCCGGCGTTACTGGGTCCAGCAAGAGCCTTTACCTCGAACTCTGCAATCTCCTGGCGCGTTCCATGGTACCAGCTTCTAATGACCTCATAAATGTTACCGGTGTAATATTGATGATCTTTCTGCTCGACTGCACTCAGCTCCCGGTTCTTCTCTTCACATTCCGCCCAGAGTACATCTAACCTCTCAAGCCTTTTACGAATGTAATCGGTGGTCTTCCTATTCGCTGAATCCTTCTTAAAATTAGAATGGATTCTCTTCATTTCCTCGAGGATCTCCGCTTGACGCACGAAAAATCCCTCCATTGTAAAGCCGTAAGAAAAAAATGAACGATCTTACTTGAATTCAGGAACTCTCCCTGTATGCAAATGCAATGCACTGTGACGCTCTGGAACCTGGACCGCTGTACCTCCCCGAATGCTCCTGCACGGCAACACACGTGGCACGGTATGACACGACACGACACAGATCCCGCGCGACGACTTATCGACCGACGTATCGGACTGTATGGTATTTGCAATAGTTACGAAGGACCAAAAAAAACTATGTAGGGTGTTTCCCTAACATAAGTAATGTCACTGTAAATGTAAATTGTCAAACTTAAATGCAGAAAATGTCAGTGAATGCTCAACGGGATGAATCTAAATAAAAATGCAAGTTGTCCGATTCAAACCACGTCTAATTGAACACTAAATATAAAATATTACATGAAATGCTTAGAATAATGCAATGCGTCAGTGTCAATGCACTGTCAAATGTAGGTCGCGCCCAAAGTGCAAATACGTTAGCCTACTGGCTAACTTATTGTAATTAATATATTTTAACCCATGTACGTACACCGTACACCGTGGAGCGCAGCTAGTTATTAGTATAACGACATTACCTTTAGGAGTAAAATCCATTTATTAGATTAATTACTGTTAAAATTTGCCTAAATACGTGCTTTGTAGAATCATTTCACCCAGAAATCTTTAAAGCGTTATTAAAGAGTACATATTTTAATATATATAAACAAAGGTACATAATTTGCCTAAATTTCTCAGCTTCCAGCAATTTGTTAAATAAAATTTATTGGCTGAATAAAAGTTTAATGAATCCATAAAAACGGCCTTTATAACGTATTTAAAATTCAAATATTAATTTTTAACTCAGTTCATGATTCTTACACCATTTCTCTTAATTAATGAAAGTTTTTCATCATCAACCTAAATTAAGCGTTAGGTATTTCCACAATTTTAATAATCACCCACAGGTTGATGGGTAGAAAATGCCTATGGCTGTAAGGTCCACATCTGTACATTTCTGTGCCTAAAGTATTAAATGGTGGTAGGCAACAACATCAGCCGCCGGCATAAGTTACCACCCACCAGACAAAGTCTTGCCGCCAAGCGATTCGTCGTGTTCTGGCATGATGTCTGGTGAAGCCGTACGGAGGACGGGTCTGAGCAGTTATGTTGCGATGTGTACCGCGTACGATGTGCCTAATGTTGTTGTGTCGGGAGTTTGGTCGTGGAGGGTCTCCAGATCATCCTCTGGCGCAGCATCGTTGGTCGTGTTGTTGAGTTAAACATTGCATCACCTCGCTCAACTGCCGTCTTCCTTCCTATTCACTCAGTTTTTTTGAGTGAATAGGCTTAATAAGATAGTGCGTTTTACCATCAACGATTGCATTACTGCTTACCATCAGGCGGGATTGCAGTCAAGCACTAGTTTATAACTATTAAAAAAAAATCTTTATTAATTCAAACCATAAACATAGGTAAATAGAGAAACGGGGTGTAAAATTTCGACTTTGTGTAGGTATACCTATGCTACTTTTGCGGTAAACTTTCCTTGCGCGATCTAGCGTTTTGCGTGACGTAAGATTGATGCGTAGTTTGCATGTGGTGATGCAGATGCCGCCACAATATTGTAGCGATAGTTCGACGTTAATTACAATGTAAGCAGATGAGGCTATTGTAATAAGCAATCTTAGAAAAAATCCTTAAATAAAACATTAGTGGTGGTCCAATTTGCAATAACCATATTTGTGCAGTTTTATCAGATTTATTCCAGTAGTTTTGGTAATCACTAACATTAAATCTTAAAATATGTAGATATATAAATATATAATTATATAGACACAATATAAATGTAAGCTTATTATTCACAATACGTTTATAATGTAAATATAATATAAAATACGCCCATAATAATTATATAAGTAAGTTGCATTGGAATGCCTAAAAGTACAAAACCTTTATGTATTAACTTTTAACAAATAAAAAGAAGAACCTGAAAGATAAATTCATTCATCGTAAAACCAAAGAAAAATACCATCCACCCATATTTCTATAATAAAAATACAGCTGCTTTTATTTACCCATAAATGCTTATTCACAAGACACGCATACACACGCTATAAATATAAAGAAAACATTAATTAAACTTAAAAAAAAAAACTCACACGTTTATTTCAAAAAGCGTGAGGTTTTTTGGGGAGAGAAACAACAAACCGTACACCCAGGTCAGTCATCTTTTGATGTAAATACTCGTAAAGCCAGGTGAACAGTGTTTAATAAAAAAAATAAACAAAACCATGGCCCACATTGCCAACATGGACGGCAGCACGCGACGCTAGCAATAAAAGTTTAAAACAGCCTGTAGCATTTGAAGAGTGTTAGCTAATGTGGACTGTTTATCATAGTGAAAGTGTATAATTTTACACGTTACCGTATAACGACTGGGCTATAAATATTTCTTAAAACAATTTACTGAAAATTGAGAACTTTTTTTAGAATCAGTAGTTTAAGTAATCTGTGATACGATACTGAATTTGAATGGTATAAAAAATCTCCTCTTATTTTTTGTATCATCTGATAGCTAAAAGAAAATACAAGATAATTGAAATAACACTAAAGTATCATAAGAAAAAAAAACAGTCATGTGCAAGTCCAACTCGAGCACGGACGGCATCATTTCAATCTTCCTTTATTATAAAACAAAATGTAAATTTAGTTCCAGACTTAAGAGTGGACTCTAGTGCCGAGGAATTTGAGAAATAGGTATTTGAAGAAACTATTGCCGACGCGCCGCTTTCAACCTTTCCCCGTAACGTGCGAAGGGGACTGTTGCAACTCAGGCTGATTTTACCTACAAAAACGTTGACCAAAAGATCTCAATTATTTTTATATCAAAATTTAGAGGATGAGTATACATACCCATGTGCCTATTATCTTCTTTTTTGTCAAAAACTTATCATATTTGTGTAATAGTCGTTTGAAAATCGCGGTAAAAATGGGTTATTTTTCAGGACTTTGAAACATCATATTTCTTTTATTAATTAAGTTTTCGAAAAAATCAAATAATAGGGGCGCGTATAATCAAGATGTGAAATTGAAGAAAAAAATAATATTGCTCTAAAAGCGTTATCCACGAAGCCCACTTAACCCCCTCTTAACCTCTGAGTCAGTATTTCGAACTTTATTGAGGTTAAGTCGAAGTTCATAACACTAAGTTGACAATTTAGTACCGAACTAAGTAAGCTGTCATTTTTACATAAAGGACTGTATTTCTATACCGTTTAGGTCCATAATTTTATGTCTATTTAGGTGATTTACACATTACTTAAACAAAATCCTTGTTTGTAATAAGAAGGTTATGATTTTACTTCAAAGTTTATCACATGGACTGGACTACCATCATGAATATTTTCAGATATTTTTTGAGACACCCGTTTAGCTTTTAGAGTTTTTTTTTGTGTATTAAAATAGGGAACAAAATTCTGCTGTTCAAAGTTCCTCAAAGTTTTAGGTATATCTTAAAAAGGGATAACTGTATCAAAAAAATCGTCGAATTAACCTATACTGTTTTTAAAAGACTTACCTTATCCCTATTCATTATATAATTACCTAAAAAATACTTCTCGTATCGTAGAAATTCCTATTCATAGTTAAAAAACTATATCGTGCGATTCGGAAAAATTTATACGAACAAAGGCTAGAAAAAACATTGTTTATATTGTGTTCTGTGTATTTTGTCCTGTTTTAATACAGTTTGTCACACTATGTTAACCACACTTGTAGAAAAAGAATCTAAACAACATTTAGTATAAAAGCGGAATTTAAACGCGCTTTAAAGCGCACCCTGAGGCTGGAGTTAGCGGTTAATAGACGGTCAGTGTGAACGGTTACTTCAGGCAACTGTCGGTCTATGAAAAAATTTGATGCAATTCTAACCTAGCGCCTGAGAGAAAGCGCGTCCGCAAAATCTCATTTGAGTCCTCAATTTATCCTCAGCTAAGCAATAAACGCTTAGTCATGGCTGATAAAATCAGCGCTATATCCAGCCTAAAGGTTTCGGCGTATTAAACGCCCAGTTTCGTTTTTATACGATATTTTCCTGTTGAATGTTGTCGCTTGTGATATGTCACGCCTTACTAGCACTGAAGTATCATCATCATCAACAACCTTTTATCGTCCCACTGCTGGGCACACGTCTCCTCTCATACAGAGAAGGATTGAGCGTAATCACCACGCTTGCTCAATGCGGGTTGGCGATTTCAGACTTAAAGTCCAGGTTTTCTCAAGATGTTTTCCTTCACCTTCAGTCATTGGTGTCCGAGATATACTTAGAAAGTACATATAACTTTAGAAAAGTTACATTGGTACTTGCCTGACCTGGAATCGAACCCGCGCACTCATACTTGAGAGGCTGGTGTTTTAACCACTAGGCCACCACGACAAAATCTTCTATAAGAAAAATATTATTTTTTGATATGAATAAGTTTTCAACGCACTGTCTCGCCTTCATTTTTTGTTTATATGAAAAAAGAAAAATACGTGTCTAGTATTTTTTTTGGAAATCTGACTGACGGACTAATTAGCTTTTTTTTAGTCAACTACCCTATTAGAATAATTTTGAAGCATATTGCTTGTCCATTGCTTCATAAGTTCGAAACATTTGTTTGTCCAACAGCGTAAACAACGCAATGAATGTTGTTGAAGTGGCAAAATGAAACCTGCTACTGATAATTTGTTACGCAATAACCTGCTGGACTATGATATACCATTGACATACACACATACGACATACAGCACTGAAATATAATTAAACGTTTTTCCTGTGCCACAATTTAAATCCGTACATTACTTTAAACATACACATTTATCAAAACAGAACTTTACCTTCCAATACTCTTGAATCGCGTGTTTAAAATGCCAAATAGCCTCGAGGTTTTATGAATCTTTCCTCGAGCTTTTAAGGTATATACAAAATTGAACCTTATATGGTTATGTTAAGGGTTATTAAAATTCACTTTGGATCGTTAGTTTGTTGATGACAGCAGTATCTATGGAAGTTTATGCATGATGATGTTCTACATCACGTGCAGAGAAGCTTTTAATTTTATTATGGTTTGTTTTTAACTTTGGCGATAATTTTGTAAGAATATCATACAGAATTATAAAACATGATCCAATAAAGTTAAGACAATCCATACTAATATTATAAATGCGGAAGTATCTCTGTGTGTCTGTCTGTCCGGCTTTCATGCCAAAACTACTGAATCGATTGTAATGAAATTTGGTACACAGATAGTCTAGAGCCTGAGAAAGGACATCCATACTAATATTATAAATGCGAAAGTAACTCTGTCTGTCTGTCTATCTGTCTGTCTGTCTGTCTGTCTGTTACGCTTTCCCGCTTAAACCTCTCAACCGATTTTGATGAAATTTGGCACAGGCAATCTTAAGACCCTGAAAAAGAACATAGGCTACCTTTTATCCCGGAAAAATTTGATGTTCCCGAGGGAAATCTAAAAAGCGCGATAACCGAACTCCACGCGGGCGAAGCCAAGGGCGGAAAGCTAGTAGGCTATATAACATCCGGCTACGACCAATAGGAGCAGAGCAGTAACAAGAAATGTTGCGAAAACGGAAGGGAACGCGGTCATGTATATTGCTACCATTATTTTAACAGGCGTTTATTTTATATCAACTGAGCTCCGCGCGCTGTTAACTGAAGTCCACGCGGACGGAGTCACGGGGAACAGTTAGTGCTTTATAAAAGGGAGCTAAGTCAATAGTTGATATTGAATTTTCTGATCCGAATGCAAATTTTAGTCCTAAAACGATAAACCAGTCGTATCCAGACGTTTATTGAGTCTAGACTATATGAAAATTTAAGTTGAATTGAAATATTATGAAAACTTCTGAGAAACCATGTTTAACACGATTTTGAATTTGATCAAGAATGATCCGTTTCAAATTAGGAAAAAAATTGTTTGACTAAGCTGTTTAACACTAAATTTATGCAGAAATGGTGGAATATTTGTGAATATGGATGGATATTTGTTACTATTTTACGCAAAATTTGGATGAAATTTAGCCCATACATTGTTTATAATGCGCCTCTCAAGTATGAGTGCGCGAGTTCGATTCTAGGTCAAGCAAGTACCAATGTAACTTTTCTAAAGTTATATGTACTTTCTAAGTAGATCTTGGACACCAATGACTGAAGGTGAAGGAAAAACATCTTGAGGAAACCTGGACTTTAAGTCTGAAATCGCCAACCCGCATTGAGTAAGCGTGGTAATTACGCTTAATCCTTCTGTGTATGAGAGGAGACCTGTGCCCAGAAGTGGGACGATAAAAAGGTTTTTTTTTATTATTCTTTTTTTTTACTTTTATACACATGTAGGTATATGTCAGTCCGATTACTATCATAATTATACATATCACAACATCATTACATTAACCTAACTGATAATATCTTAAGCAAAATACAAGCTTCTTCACTATTAGGGTTCGAGAGTACTGAATTCATGACTCCGACCTGTAATTTGTCCAAATCAAATTGTTGAAACCATTCATCTCTCTCTGCCTTAAACTGAACACATTCCATCAACATAATTATGGTATACATCATCTACTATTCCACAGATAAAAAGGTTGATAATGATGATAATGATGATTGTTTATAATCAGGAATAACACAGAATATTTTTATCCCCATATTCTTACGGTATTGAAACTTATGCTGGTGACCTTGGGGTGCAGCTCTGTGGGGTCATATTTTGAAGGGTGTCATCAAAAACTGTGAAATGTATGGACATTTGACAATTTTTTACAACTTCAATTTCTATCTAAGTGTTTGGGACAGCTGATTATATTCATGCAATTACGACGTTTGCCCATACAGAAAGTTGTTCCGGTAGCTGGTCTGTCCCTTTCCCCTAAACTATCACCAACCGCTACGACGATACGACATAATATACGACATAACTCTAACTATATATGTAAGTACAGACGACAGTACATTAAGCTACTACAATCTGTCAAATTTCTTTATTAGATCTTAGACTTTATGGCAAAAGCATTAAGTCTGAAAGTGGATGGGGAATATTTGACAGCTTCGGGTAACTTGGCCTGCCGTCGTCCGTACAGGATGTACTTTATAAAAGGAGTACTGGCTCTTTAGCTAATGTAACATCGCTTCGTAGCGAAGCGAAATCGAATATCAAACCAACAAATAACGAAAACGATTGACCACGCGACGCGACAAATCACGTGGTCAATCGTTCCCGCCATTGGTTGGTTTGGTATTCGACTTCGCTTCGCTACGAAGCGATGTTACATTGGCTACAGGAGCTGGAGTGCTATTCTATAAAAATCGCTTGGAAACTCACTCAAGTGACCCACACCACCTAGAAAGAAAACTTTATTTTAGAATACATAGGAATAAAAACATAGGAATTTATTTGTTGTGGCTATCAGATATTATATATATATTATTATATATTTCGAGTTTCAAAGCAGTGTAGGCTTAGAGAATAGCACTACTCTACATGATATTGAATTTACTTCGCTAAGTTTAATGCGGACAAACTTTCCTCCTGAAGTTATACTATCCACACACCACAACTTTTTACCCGAGTATAATCCTTATCCTTACTAATATTATAAATGTGAAAGTGTGTTTCTTTGTTTGTTACGCTTTCACGCCTAAACTACTGAACCGATTGCTATGGAATTTAGAACAGAATAGATACACCATATAGATCAGAATATAAATAAAAAGATTTTACAAAGGGTGACACAATGGGCGGTTTTCTCGCTAAGAGCGATCTTTTAGAGACAACCACGCGTACGTCATCGCGCATTAGCGGTTTGACATTATTTAAAAAAACTTAAACAGCGAACGATTTGGGTTTTGGCCAGTTATATTTTTAATTTCATCATTATTAGCTGGGTTCATGTACAAGAAACTTTTAGACTGTATTTACCATGTAGGTAACGGCAATCTATGGCTGATTACGCTAGATCATATTATACATAGGTATGTACGTACAAAAGCTTTTAGGGCAAACTGAATTTCACGCGGACGAAAGGTGGTACAACATTTTTTTTTTTTACATTTTATGCAATCCTTTTTCAATGTTTCACTTTTATTTTTGAAATTTTGTACGCTATGATATATTTATTACTATACAATATGTAAAGAAAACCCTTTCCAATCCGTGAAGGTGTTCTTAGGTATCGATAATTGATTCTACTAATACCCACAAAGCCGGGGTAAACTTAAAAAAAAATACCCTAAGAAAATAAATGTTATTTCGCAAAAAGAGGTAACATAATACATGTGCGGTAGGCAGTCCATGAGCGGGTAACGGGGGGCAGGGCACGCGGCACGTGGTCGCATCGCTTATAATAATACAGTCAAAATGGTATTGTCACTTTTTTAAAAATTACCCAATTTCGGGGAAGTTGGAATTAATTCGCGGGATTTTTTTTTATTTGGTGATTATTTCAAAATTCATTAGTATTGTTACCATGATGATTACGTAAAATTTTATATTACATTTGGTCATGTGTTTACCTAACCTTTATTATCCTTATGAGTCGAACAGGGTTTTCTTTACATATTGTATAATATACGCTGGTCAGCAAATAAATCGAGCCACCCGCTACCTAGGCACTCTAATTTGATTTTCTCAAAAACTAAAAAACCTACAATTATCAAAGTTGTACCTACAGTGTGCATTTCATGGTGATTAAAATGAAAGGAAACTCATTTGGTTTAATGAATATTTCAGTGTTTATTAAGGATTTTACAAAAAAGAGTCGTTTTCCAGTCGTGACAATCGTTAGTAATGATAAAGTGAAAAAAAAAATAAAGCCAAAAACAAAGATAAAATAAAAAAAAGTTTTTGATCAATATTCCGTATTCCCTCCCCTTCCTCGGATAACTGAAAGCATCCTTGTATTCATCGACCTTACGAGCCTGACGGTAAAATCTTGAGGAATTGTATTCCACTCCTCTTCAATTGCGATTCGCAGCTCTGGAAGCCTTGTTGGAGCAGGTACCCGGGCTCGAACCCGACGTTTCAGCTCATCCCACAAGTGTTCTATCGGATTCAAGTCCGGGCTTCGAGCTGGCCAGTCCATCGTACGAATGCTGACGTCGCGTAGATACTGGGTCACCACATGAGGCCGTGCATTATCATGCATTAATTGCATATCCTGTCCGATATATCCTGCGTAAGGTACCACATGGTCTGCGAGAATTTCAGTAATGTAGCGATGAGAAATCAGTCCACGTGTACGACCCGTCGGTTCGATGAAAACTAACGCTGTATGTGCTGTTAACGAGATGCCGCCCCAGACCATTACAGATCATCTTCCATAAGCAACAGTTTTCTCGATTCAACACTGAGAATAACGTTCTCCTTCGCGACGATATACTCTCTGACGTCGATCACTTCCATGTAGACTCACCCTGGTCTCATCAGTGAAGAGTACACTATTCCACTGCTCTAATATCCAATCCCTATGCTCTCGAGCAAATTCAAGTCGTGTTCGACGGTGTGCTACCGTTAATGCTGGGCCTGCTGCAGCTCTTTTTGGGATCAGATTTCGTTCAGCAAGTCTCCTTCTGACGGTATCTGAACTTCTGACCACTTGGCGTTCGTCACGCAGACTTTGTTGGACTTGAAATGCGTTAAGGTGGCGATTTCGCAGTACAGTAAGGTGGATATAACGATCATCTGCTGCTGATGTAGCTCTCGATCTGCCCGTACCTGGACGGCGATCGAATGCTCCAGTCTCTAGGTATCGTCTGTAAACTCGTTGCACCGAAGATAGACTCGAAGGCTTCGAATCTGCTGATTCGAAGCCTTCGAGCGACTTCACATTGCGCAATGCCTGCTTGAAGTAATGCTACAGCTTGAGCTGCTTCCCGAGGTGTTGTATCCATTATTAATGGAAAAAAATAGCAAAAACACACGCGTCTGAGCAAAGGATGGAACAAAACTAAAGAAATTATAGGAAATATCCGACTACCCTCATTGTAGAGAAAAAGAACGCTAATTTCAAACTCTGGTGAAATCAGAGCAAATCGTTAGCATTGTGTTTGTTGCTTGATTACAATGTGAGTTCACGGTACTTTAATTAATTTAAATAATAATAATTCAATAATATAATAGTTAATTTCTTTTTTAATTAATTTGTAGTCATTTCAATCACCATGAAACGCACTTTTTGTAGGTATAACTTTGATAGTTGTAAGTTTTATACTTTTTTAGAAAATCGAATCAGAGTTCCTAGGTAGCGGGTGGCTCGATTTATTTGCTGACCAGTGTACATTATTATTACAGCCTACTTTTGTTTTTATACGATAAAACTTTATACAATAATGTAAGTACAGTCCGGCCGTTGCAAGAGTTGCGTTCCTCAAACGTGTCAGTGCAGTAATTGTACTAGCCATCGACATAATACTAATGGACATGCCGTACGAGTATAATAATCTACAGTATTTTTTTTGGTTTGAAAAGAGTGTGAGAGATGGCCTATGCTTTCGGTATAGCACTATCTCTTTCCTCGTAGATGGTTGATGATTTTGAGAGAGAAAAAGATAGACCGAAACTTCGTTTCCTCTGTTTCTTTCGGAATGCCACAATTCTAATCTCTAAGGCATGTCCATTAGTATGTTTTGTCGATGGTACTAGCTACTAAAGATGAAATTTTCAAAACATCTATTTGTTCATATTAAACTGACTGTTGTAAAACTAATTATCTCATCGACCGCACTGTACTTTCAATTTGCACACCCGGACACGTGACTCAAATACTCCTCCACCTCCAAAAAAAAAGTTTTTAAACCATTATATTATGCTTTGAACCTCTATAACCTCCTTCTACCTCTTCAATGTATAATAAAACTGTTTTATCAATTCTCAGAGTTTTGCTAACTTTCGAACTCTCGTTAATGTTTTATATCATTTTCAAATTCAAATTTCATTTTATTAATAACGGAAAAGTTGATTTCTTGTTTTATTAATATTTATATGAGCTCAGCATTTCTTAATACCAAATCAATTTCATTTAATTACTTTCCAGTCCCTTACTAAATTACCAACAACACTTTCAACTATCACTGGCAACGGATTGTGTATTAGTACTACTGGAATGCTTTGAGCACAATCTCTCTTCCTTCTATCTATTGACTTTCAAATTCTTCACTTTTTCGTGACGTCTGTTTTTGTGTTTTGCTCATAGAGATTTTAGATCACGAAGTTAGGCCAATCACGTTAGGTTTTCGTTAGAAAGAACATCGTGAAGTTTGACATGTTCTAAGCATATTATTATATCTCTGTTGCAGCACATGCGGTGGTCGCATACACATACACAGAGCTTGGAGTGTGAGGAGCGGTTATTGGCCCGATGTAGCCGGCCTCGGGTGAACTCGGCAATCTTCGTGTCAGCCGAGCCGGCTGGGGGCTTTCCAGGCTTTGATGCTGGTGAATTTCTGAGGCGACACGGATCTCAATCTAAACTTTGTCGCAAAGCCAGGTAAGTAGCCAGTGTTCACAAGCCCTGTATCCAATACTTGTTTCAAAGCATTTTCAATTTAATAAATATTTAAAAACAGGTTTCACTCAAATAGATTACTTTTTAGTGCACATTTTATTCACATAACTATGTCAATTTACAGATCAGCTGATAATATACCTTTAACAGCGTTAAGCGACTCATCAGAGCGGCTGTGCAAAGGTAAGCACCACATAGAGGACACTATCAATGAAGAAGCGAAATCCGATGACAGCATCAGTGGCAGTGTTGAAACTGTCAAACATTTCGGTTTACCGATCCTCTCAGTATCTGGCCCTTCACCCCCAGACGAAGACTACGATCAGATAGATGAGTATCTGTAGCATTTCCACACCAGTTTCCAGCTGAAATATGTGCTGGAAAAGGTTAGGCCACCTTGGCCTAGCCCTGCACAAAGTCCCTAAGCTGATGACTACATCAGCTTCGCACTGCACTTGGACTATATAAACTTTTCCTTTTGTGATAGTGTGTGTTTTTGAATGTATGGTTCTGACTCTTCGGCGTCGCAGCGAATTTCAAAGACTTTCCGCTGAAGTTCTTGTGTGTCTTGTTGAGGGACCATAGCTTAGCGTGGTGTGTTTCCATTGATCCTAACATTGATATTTTTGTATCTAATATCCTGTGTCTATTGAGTGTTAAGAAATCGCGATTAGATTTTTAATTCACCTTAATAGTGTAAGAACTGCACAATAACTTTATACTACTTAATAATATAAAAGTGCCACTTTTAACTTTATTGGAAGTGTCTATAAAATAATTATAAGCAATCTCGATGTAAGAATCGTCTAAAACTTAATTATGATGTATAAAATAATAATCTGCAGTGTCTTAGATTTCTTCATTTAATTTAGTTGATAGTTCACTGTGAGTGTAATTATAATGCATAAAATTTTGTATCGCATGTAGGAATGAAAACATTTTGCATATATCTAGTATAATATGTAGCGGTAGAATCTATGAAATGATTTGAAGGTTGAACTTTGGTCCAATGAAATGTATTACCTGCACATGGTGTGTTAGAGTGTAAGATTGTATTGGTAAGAGAATTCTGTCTGATGGGAAGTTTCTATAGCAGAGTTCTGTATTATACTTACCTTTAAATGTGTGTATAAGATTATATCAAGTATTTAGGCATTTTTTATTTTTTAATCCTTCGACTTCGCACACGTTTTATTTTATGTTTAAATATATGAGTCATAGATGGCGCCCAAAACTAGAATTGTTATTTTCCGAGCACTTTTTTTTAATTTTTGGACTTTTATCAAAGACATATTTTTAAAATGTCAATTATGTCCCGGCACTTATACCTGTTTTGTTACAATTAATTCATATGTATTGTAAATAATTAGTAATATTGAAGGCACTAATTAAAGAATCGATAAAACTAGTCTATATTGTATTTAAATAACTGAAACTTATTTTCTAAATGTATGAAACTGTACTGGTGTTTGGGGACCAGATGGACAGACATGTCACAGTAGGCCTTAAATCCAAATCACGGAGTTTTTCCAAATCCTATAATTAAAAAATTGAAATAATAATATCTATTTCAAAGCTAAGACTATATTATTCCCTCCACTATTTATAGATTTTATCCTTCAACAATTTTGAATAGTAGTGTGTTGCACAAACCTTGGAACTTACGAGATTATTTCGTTTAAATATTGTAAACTCCTCTATAAGTATACGTGAACAATTTTCTGGGTCTCTGCGTCAATATATGGGAAGTAGAACTGGCTTTTTAATAAAAAAAAACCCTTCAGACTCTACTTGGCGTTAGGCCATAACATCGGCTGTCGGCAGAAGTAACCACCCACCAGACCAAGTCTTACCGCCAAGCGATTCGCCGTGTTCGGGCATGATATCTAGTGACATCTAGTAGGACTGAGCAGTTCTGTGTTGCGATCTGTGCCGGGTACGATGCGCCACGTCATGTTGTTGTGTCAGGATTTGGTCGTGGAAGTCTCCAGATTAATCTACCTCCAGCGCAACATCGTTTATAATTATTAAAAATAAAGACTCAAATTATAGAAATCAAGCTACATAAGTCTCTTTTACTTTAATTGAAATAATATTGCAAGTAGTAACCTTCCGAAAATCACTTATAATAATAATTATATTTAATAGAAATTATAACATAGTTGTCAATTTTATTCCCAAATTGTAGAGAATACACAAATATATAAAATTTTTTGATTAATAAATAGATAATGTAGAATAATTATAGCAAATGTACAGAGCTTAATTTTGTGTTGTTTTCCGTGAGAGTCAATATTTAGCAGATATTTTAAGAATCTAGCATATTTTTATTCGTATAAACATAATAATAGAAATATATAAATATTTAGGGATAAAAAGAATTCTTCGTTCATAAACCAGAAATTACATAGAAACTAAATATTATACAGATGTATCTTTTGAATCGATTTGATAAATTTTAAAGAGTGTCATATCGTTAATCAATTCTGGTGTGTAGATTTACTGTAAAATACATTTTAAGATATGTAAAGAACATTGTTTTTATATTTCTAACTTGTTTGATAATGAAACAGGATTCTTCTGATATTTTAATCAAATCTGTGTATGATGGAAGTTGTCTTGTGCCAATATTTTATTGATGTTTATCTATTCCTTATACTATCCATTCTTTCTATCTTGATTTTTCTAAATGTAACTTTTGTAAATGAATTTTGGTTTGGGTAACCGTTAACATATTTTATTACGATCCGATGTGAATGCATTTAATAAAAGAACATAAGTTCTATAGGTTACCATTCATTTCTTTCATTTGTTATTAGACTCAAAATTTAATCGGTTTTTTATTTATTTAATCGATTTTACGATGTTCTAAAATTATAAGATATAGGAGGTCTAAAGGTTTAGATGTTACACCACTAAAATTATTTTGTAATTTAAATTACTAGTGTAGCTTTTACATGATATTAGAATGCATACCGTATATAGTGTTTTACTAACTAAAGTTGTACATATCTATGAATGGTCACGATTGTTATAACTATAAATGCTCATAATTTTAATGTACATTATAAAAGGTCTATTATGTATATTGTACAATTACTATTTACATCCTTACGTCTATTTACTATCACGATGAAATAAAATTTTAAAAATCTTATTTTAGTTGTTTTATTGTCTTATTTTAGTTGTTTTATTTATTTTGATGAAAACCAGTCTTACCGAGGGGTATCGTATTACCCACTAACTGGGTTGTGAAGGTCAGATAGGGAGTCACTTCATGTATAATGCTGGTATATAGCTACATGAGACTGGAGGTCGATCCCAAAACCGTAGGCAACTTCGACCTTATGGAGGTCGGAAATTATCCCATGGGAATATATGTAGGTACAGGTAAGATAAGTACCCTTTATCCTTACCCAAATTTGTGTCAAACTATGTTACAAAATTAATCGAAATCCATCCAGCCATAACACCTTGTCCTAAATCGTGGTGGCCTAGTGATTGAAACACCAGCCTCTCAAGTATGAGTGTACGGGTTCGATTCCATGTCAGGCAAGTACCAGTGTAACTTTTCTAAGTTATATGTACTTTCTAAGTATATCTTGGACACCAATGGCTGATTAAAAGGTGAAGGAAAACATCTTGAGGAAACCTGGACTTTTAGTCTGAAAACGCCAACCTGCATTGAGCAAGCGTGGTGATTACGCTCAATCCTTCTCTGTATTAGAGGAGACCTGTGCCCAGCAGTGGAACGATAAAAAGGTTGATGATGACAACACCTTAAAAATACAACACAGACATAATTTCATATAAGATACGAAATATGATATGAGATCGAAGTTAAATTCATAATATTCATAATTTTAGCCGAAAAATACAATATAAACACAGTTACTTTCATATAAGATACGAAATACGATATGAGATCGAAGTTTAATTCATAATATTCATAATTTTAGCCGAAAAATACAATACAGATACTTAGTATCTTATACTTTCGTATAAGATACGAAATCTGATATGAAATTGATCGAAGTTAAATTCATAATATTCATAATTTTAGCCGAGTGACATCCATCGCTGGAAATAGACCTCCCTCAAGCACCTGCCCTTCGACCGGCACCCTTATTGCATAACACTACACACACTAACATAACACTAACAATTAGTATTAAATTGAATCACTTTGAAGCATTATTGCTGATTCATTGCTCCATGTTCGAAAATGTGTCTGTTCAACAACTCAATGAACATATTGTTGAGCTGTCATGAACAAACCTATTGCTTCTGATAGTGTATTATGCAATTATCCTACAGGTCTGTGCTTCTCACATTCGACGGGTTCGTATGGCTGTCTCATGGTTTTCGGCTCTTGGAATACTACGTCATGTGGTACGGCGATCGCCACTCCAGAACTTTTCTCTTCATTCATCTGTTCCGCAAGCATTATGCTTTGCCTTTGCACTGCTACTTCAGTTTAGCAATTCATAGAGCTATATTGATTACCTTGGTTCTCCTGCCGATCTCTTCATTACAGAAGGTAAACTTCTCATTATTATATACACCAACCCACAGATAAAAAGGTATACATGTTATATAGAGTCTATACTATGTCTTTTCGCTAAAAGCGATCTTTTACAGACAACCTTTGAATGGATTAAAAATTGAAAGAGATGCAATATTGCAGGTTGTCAGTGGTGTACCATTTATATCAAAATAGTCTGGTTTTTAGTTTATAATCTAACTGAAGATATATTTTTGCTTAGATACCTAAGACGTTAATTCCATCGATGTTATTTACAAACGATAAGTACATGATTTGACGATTGGACTGTCGTTTTTGTCGTATATTCCAATGGAGTAGCCATTGGAATATACGACAAAAACGACAGCAATGGAGAGCAATAGAGAGATGCCACATGTGGGGTTTTACTGGTGATCAAATCAGAAATACGGAGATCCGCAGAAGAACAAGAGTGACCGGCATAGCCCGAAGAAATGCAACATAAGTGGCCATAGGCCGGGCACACTGCCCGTAGGACCGATTTCCGATGAGGCCGATGGGTTCTCGAGTGGTGACCACGCACTGGAGCACGCAGCGTGGGTAGGCCCCCGACAAGATGGACCGACGACCTGGTGAAGGTAGCGGGAAACCGCTAGATGCGGGAGGCGTAGGACCGGTCATCGTGGAGATCCTCGGGGGAGGCCTATGTCCATCATCTCAGTGTACCGGCTGAAATAATGAGGAAAATAAAAAAAATTAAAACCCGGATGCATAATAGTGAACCAAACTATGTACCATATAAAACTGCAAAGACAAAAGAAGAAGTGTGATCTGGAACTATGAAGAATAACAATTAAGGTAATTAAATTAAAAAATAAATAGAAAGTTAGACAGTCAGGCAGTTTTTAAGTTAAGAAGTCTTCCATGGAATATCCCTCGACACTTTTGATGTGTGTGATTAGGTCAGTCTGTGTTGTCGTTATATGACGGTAAATTTCGAAATCTCGTCATATTATTGCAGCAGTTGGAATCATGCTGATTATTTTGTTGCTTGTGGTGGTCCAAACCAATAATATTAAACCATCTGAAGACCTAACTCTGCAGGATAATTGCGTAACACACTATCTATTGCAATGGATTTCATTTTGACAGTTCAACAACATTCATTGCATTATTTACGTTGTTGAGCAGACACATTTTTTTGAACATATGAAGCAATGGAATAGCAATGTGCTGCAAAATGATTGAAACTGACAGTAACTAGTTTGGTATGTGTTAATCTTGTGTGTGATAATCTTGGCCTTTCGCGAACTGAGTTTTTTTTTATAAATTATAAACCAGCGCTTGACCGCAATCCTGCCTGATGGTAAGCAGTGACGCAATCGTTGATGGTAAAGCGCACTAGTTTATTAAGAGCCTATTCACTCTAGCCTTGAAGACACTCAAATTGTAGTCCGACGGAAACACCGCCGCGGGCAAATTGTTCCAGTCCCTCGATGTACGCGGTATAAAGGAGGAGGCGAAGCGCTTCGTCCGGATCGTAATGGTGTTAACAACGTAAGGGTGGAAACCAGCCGTACGACGGGTCGTCCGCTGGTGGAACGGAGATGGGGGAATTAAATCATGCAATTCCCTCGCACACTCCCCGAAATGCATCCTATAGAACACCGAAAGGCTGGCTACTCTACGCCTGTGCTCTAGGCTTTGGAGACCAACTCGAGTTAGATCAGGGTCACCAATCAGCCTCTTTGCACGTCTCTCCACTGAATCCAAAGTGGCCAGGTGACACTTGGCAGCACCAGCCCAAATGTGGCTGCAGTACTCCACACACGAACGGACCTGTGCTTTGTATAACATTAGAAGCTGCCCAGGTGTGAAGTACTGCCGGACCTTTGCGATAACGCCAAGTTTCCTGGCAGCCACCCTGGCCTTGGACTCAATGAACCGCCCAAAGTTAAGGTTCGAGGAAATCTCAACTCCCAAGAGCTGAAGGCGGTCGGAACACTCCAAGGACACATTCCGAAAAGTAGGGGCCAAGGTGAACGGGCTCCTTTTGGCGGTGAAAAGACACGCCTGTGTTTTGGCGGCATTGAATGCTACAAGATTGGCATTGCCCCATTCGGAGACTGCCTGCAGTGCAACACTCGTTCGCTCAACCATGGCCTCTCTTTCGGACCGGATTGATTCCCTACTAGCCCGAGCATCCGGCAGGTATCTCTCTACAACTGTGCTGTCATCTGCATACCCATAGATACCGGGCATCAGCAGATCGTTAATATACAGCAGAAACAGAGTTGCAGAGAGAACAGACCCCTGAGGAACACCGGCATTAGTTGACATGGGCTCAGAAGAGCATCCGTCGACAACAACTCGGGGGGACCGTTCAGTCAGGAAGTCTTTTACCCAGCCAGTCAGGCTAGGGGAAATGCCGTACGTTGGAAGCTTACTCAAAAGGCCAGCGTGCCAAACCTGGTCGAAGGCCTTCGAGACATCAAGGGAGACAGCAATCGCTTCCCCATTCTTCTCGAGGGCCTCGCCCCACAAGTGAGTGGCATACACTAGTAGGTCCCCAGTTGACCGATTGCGGCGAAACCCGTACTATCGGTCACTGAGGAGATCGTTACCTTCCAGGTATGCCAAGAGGCGCGAGTTCAATACACGCTCCATAATTTTGCAAAGTATGGAGGTGATCGAAATCGGCCGATAGTTGGCAGGATCGGCACGACTACCCTTCTTGGGCACAGGCTGCACGTTAGCAAGCTTCCAGGACTTGGGCAATATACCAGTCCTAAATGAGAGGCGATACAAGCGCGTCAATACAGGAGACAACTCGGGCGCACATGCTTTAAGAACAATCGCTGGTATACCATCCGGCCCACTAGCCTTATTCACGTCCAGACGACACAGTACTCTCAGAACCTCCTTGTTTCTAATGCGAACCTCAGGCATTGAAGCTCCGCAATGAGGTAAATTAGGTGGAGTAGCACTGCCAGTATCTAGACGCTGCAAAGAGACCTGCTTTCTCTCTCGCCGTATGAGCCAGTGTTCCATCAAGCCTAACCAGCGGAGGCAGTGAGGGCCGACAGAAGTTCGCCTCAACCGATTTGGCAAGGGACCAAAAAGATCTGCTACCGGATGGCTGCGCAGATAACTTGTTGCCAACATGGGTAATGCGGTCGAAGCGAGCCTTCTTGAGCGCCTTCTTGTAGGACTTGGCAGCACGGTTAAAGGCTCTCTTCTTTGAGCTTAGATCCGCAGCTCCGCGGTCACGAGCGTCAACCCAGGCGAGAAACGCCGTGTGCTTTCGCTGTTCAGCTTGGACACAATCGGCATTGAACCATGGGCGAGCCGAGCCACCGACGGGCACGTCATTGAATGGAATAAAATACTCCATAGCTTGACGCACCACATCGGTTATAGCGTCCGCACAGCTCGAAGGATTGTCAGAAGAGAAGCAGACCTGCTGCCAAGGATAAGACGCAAAGAAGTGGCGCATCTCATCCCAATCCGCTGACCTGTATCGCCACATTCGCCGTTCACCACGAGAGTCGTGATCTGGTGGGGAAAAGGACGTTACAGACTTCACCAGACAGTGGTCTGAAGTTCCCAACGGTGAGGAAACCGTTACAACACATCTGTCCGGATCAGTGGTCAGCAGAAGGTCCAAACAGTTGGCAGTATGCCCAACTACATCAGGCACCCTAGTCGCTTGCTCTACCAGCTGGGAAAGGCCCATAGAAAGCGCGAAGTTTCGCGCTTCTCTCCCAGCGTGGTCGGTCCTCTGGTATGGGAAGAGCCAGTCCTGGTGGCAGGCGTTGAAGTCCCCCAGAGCGACGAACTGAGCGTCAGGGTGCCGATGCAGCGCATTGTCAGCAGCCTCACTGAGGTGGTCAAATAAACGAGTTGTCTCCTGATCACCGCTGTGCGATCGGTAGACACAGGTGTAAACAATTTTGTCCACACCAGTGTCAACCAACAGCCATAGGGACGAGAAGTGAGGGTCTTCGAGGTGACGGAGGCGCCGGCAACAGATGTCATTGCGGACATACACACAGACCCCGGCACGCTGCAGGAAATGATGCTCCAAAGAGTATCCCGGGTAGCCGAGGTACGCCGCGTCAGTCGGACATCTGATCTGGGTCTCCGCCAAGAAAAGTAGGTGTGGCTTTTCAGTCTCAAGGTGGTGATGTACTGCAATGAGATTGGAGTGCAGACCTCGAACATTTGAGAGGTGCACTTGGAATGAGAGGACGTGCGCCCGCTGTACACATCTACTTTTCTTTATTAACCTTTTCATAAAAAAAAAAAAAATGAGTGAATAGGAAGGAAGACGGCAGTTGAGTGAGGTGATGCAATGATAAACCCAACAATGCGACCAACGATGCTGGGCCAGCGGGAGATTGTTCTGGAGACTGCGGGGACGCCCGAACCCCCCCAGGGATCGCCATCGGGTCCTCTCGTCCGGTCGCCAACCGGCACGATGGGGCCACCCTGGGATTTTTCGCAGTTGGCGGGGCAGCCTTTCGTATGTGGCTGGCACACTACTTGAGCCCCCAACTACCTGCGGTCGGCCAGCGGAGAACCGTGCTTCGGATCCCGCTACCCTCCACGAACAAACTCCCGACACAACACCAACTGGCGCATCGCACCCGGCACACATCGCAACACAACTGCTCAGACCCGACCTCCGAACGGCTTCACCAGACATCATGCCGGAACACGACGAATCGCTTGGCGGCATGTCTTTGTCTGGTGGGTGGTAACTTATGCCGGCGGTTGATGTTGTGACCTACCACCGAGATCGACACGGCTCAATCAAAATTTTTTTTACAAATCGAATCAAAAAGTGATAAAAGAAAACTGTAAATAATTTTTAAATACCTTTCCGACGATACTCTTCTTGATACACGTCATATTTTGTTCATTTTATTTTTATTTTCACAATACAGCGTCTCATGGTCGCCGTTTTGATTTTTGTGTCAATTCCATGTCCTTTCTGATACTCGCAGGACTAAGAGAACTCGATTGACGTATAAATTATAAAAATCAACCCAGACGTTTAGTCAGTATAGTGCTTCAATGGAACAAACATACATACATAGACTGATAAACTACATTACCCTCCTTTGCGCCGCGCAGTTGAATAAAAAACATTATTGTATGAAATGAAAATGAAATGAAATGACATTTATTAAAAACATAGAACAAAAATGAATGTACAAAAATTCAGTTTGTATAGTAATAAAAATCTTAATAAAAACAATCGTAAAATCTAACTAATTGTAGTCTAATACATAATTTATAAATCTATAAAGTTACGATCTAAAACTAATGTTGGGACCACCCGAACTAGGGTTATTTAAACTTGTGTTTCAGGCTGTCACATAGAAGGTATTTGATGGCTATAATATATTATTATTATTATGTATGGTATTAATTCGTAAAATAAAAACGAATTCAACCATTTCATTTTACCTTTTAAAGGCTTTCAAAAAGTAATTTTAAAACACAACGTAAGCACACATTTAAAACACTGGCACTTTGTGCAATACGTTTTAATCCGGTAAAATTGTAGCAACATTTTCACGAAAAATTGGACTTCTATCAGACCACAATTTCTATTTGTTTTATATTGTATAGTTTTCTAGAGCAGCGGTAGCCTAGTATTATTAGTCGCGACTTACAAGTTGTACGTCCTAGGTTCGAACCCCAACAGGGGCTTTATTTTGTGGGGATTATTTTCATCAAGATGGCTGGTAGTGACTGGCGGAGAACTGCTCAGGATCGAGCTTGTTGGCGTGCCATGAAAGAGGCCTATGTCCAGCAGTGGACGAGTAAAAGCTGATGATGATGATGATGATTTTCATCAACGCTGCTCTCAAAATGGTAAAGGAAAACATCGCGAGAAAACCGGCATGCCCTAGAGAAAAAAAAAATCTAACACATGTGACATCTACCAGCCCGCACTGGACCAGCGTGGTAGATTACGGCCCACTCCATCTACGAGAGGAGGCCCGTGTCCCAACAATGGGAACATTACAGGTTGATTATGATGATGACAGTTTGGTAGTAGGTAATTATTTTGAAATGAAAAAGAAATTGAAAAAAGTTCGATGTTTCGGAACTTCATATATAGCTATTAAAAAACGATTAAAAAGCTTAACGAAATACCTACACGCCATTCTGCGTAAACCGCAGAGGGCGATGGCCATCAGGGTCGTCCGCGGGTATCGCACGATTTCCTACGAGGCGGCTTGCGTCCTGGGCGGATCCCCGCCCCCTATTTTCGGTAGACCCCGAGGCGGAGGCGCGCGCGAGTGTCGGCGGGCGCCTCAGAGATGATGCTCGGGGTAGTTTAACACCTCACTACTTCGTGCAAGAGGGTACGAGGGAGGGTACGAGAGTGTGGGGCCGCGGCAGAATCAAGAACTCCCGCGGCTCCGTGCGCACGTGACCGGAGAGACACCGGGGTTACAGCCAAGTGAAGGGACATGGGTGGGTCCGTAAAAGTTAGACACACCCTTCCGCAAAAAACAAGATCGCGGTAATACAGACACGAAAAATGATTAATTTTAAAAAAAATAAATTTTGAAGAAATTGTTAATCATGAATGTGGCAGGTTCTCCGATAAGTTCTTGCATTTTGATATCTGGTTTGTTAAGTTTGGTTTCGCTCACATAAATTGTCTTCAAGGCTAGAGTGAATCGGCTCATAATAAACTAACACGATTTATCTACTATTAATGGTGGCATCACTGCTGCTTATCGTAAGGCATGACCGCATTGAAGGAGTACCTAATTTATAAAATAAAACACTCATCTAAATTCTCAGCATTTTCGAGCCACTCAACAACATTGTTTTACTCAACGATGCTAGTAAACTTCATATTGACTTGTCCTATTTGCATAACATCGCTGGCTATACATTGTTACATGAAGGACTAGCCATGTCTTCCATACTTTATGAGGCAAAATATTGGTAGTGAGTTCCCAAAATGAGTTTCCATTAGAAAGTATAGTCTGCAACAAAAGTGGGGTAATAGTAGTTTTAAGATAAGTTTTCAGAAAACTTGATGATTACTTGACGGGATCAATCCAAAGTCGACGAAATAATATTATAAACAATAATTTGTTTCGAAACTATCTGGATTAAGATTTTTTTTCTAAAGTGGAGTATTTACGGTTGATTTCTTATATTTTACCAATATTTTGTAACAAATTTATGATTTAAAAGAGTGTCTGTATAGTTGGGTATGCCCTCTTCCTTTCCATACGTCCTCCTAAGCTTTGTTGTGACAACTAGCTGCATTTTGCTGACTGAACAATTTCTTGATAATTCGAGTATCTGTTTATTGGTTTATTTGTAGCAAATTCAGTGACTTTGAGATACACCGCTGACTTAATCATAAATTCATAATACTGATAGACAGTTTTGCGTTTATGGACGCATTTTCCCTCAACCAATTCTTATTTTTTTGTGTGTTTTTGAGATTTTTGCGTTGTGTTTACCGCAAATAAATATGACTAGCGACCCGCATGGGCTTCGCACTGGTGCAATGATAATACTAAATACACTACAGAAAAACTGAACGTTGGTCGTATAAAAAACAGCGGCCCGCGAGCCGCTACTCCAAACGCGACGCCCTGCAATTTTTGAAACTGTAATATCTTCAAAATTATTCATTTAAATCGTATACTGTAAAGGGCGATATAGATCTATATTAAATCAACAATATATTTAAGGTATTAAATTGGACAAGGATTAATGCTGTATTGGTTAAAATCGCTTCGAAAATTCGCCGGTATTTGTCGTAAAAAGTAAATGACAAAAAAATGTTATTGTGGTATATCCGTAAGAGATAGACATATACCATCGCGGACTTTTATGTAGACCTTTTCAATGTGTATAATATTTAGTACATTATTTTGATAAATCTTGTAGGGTTCACCCTGCGTTTCACGAAGTTACGTACGTTTACGACATCACATTAGAAACCTCAAAAATAATAGTATTTCTCCACAATTACAAGGGAATTGCGAGGGAATTGCATGATTTAATTCCCCCATCTCCGTTCCGCCAGCGGACGACCCGTCGTACGGCTGGTTTCCACCCTTACGTTGTTAACACCACTACGATCCGGACGAAGCGTTTCGCCTCCTCCTTTATACCGCGTACATCGAGGGACTGGAACAATTTGCCAGCGGCGGTGTTTCCGTCGGACTACAATTTGAGTGTCTTCAAGGCTAGAGTGAATAGGCTCTTAATAAACTAGTGCGCTTTACCATCAACGTTTGCGTCAATGCTTACCATCAGGCAGGATTGCGGTCAAGCGCTGGTTTATAATACGTAAAAAAAAAACATATTATAAACCTTTCTCTTTAATCACTCTATCTGTTAAACAATCCGCATCAAAATCTGTTGCGCAGTTTCAAAGATTTAAGGCGATTAGTAACGACGATGACCTTGCGCATCTGGGCGGGGCTAGGCAGAAACCCCCGCGCACCCCGCATCTTATTTACGTGCACGTTCCCTACTCGCTTGCTTCGAGCGCGGACGTCTCGCAACAAACGTAGAATGCCATACCATGTCTATAAAGTGTACTATTCTGTCTAAAAAGTACCTAATATAGAATTACGTGGTATCAAAACTCATGCCCTAAAGTGAAACATATTAGGTAATTACTTTTATTATGTTGTTTTCGATACTGCGTTGCAGGGATTTTTTTATTTAAAAAAGGGAAAACAAATATTAATTTATAAAAATGATTAATGCAAAATGGGAACCGGTTTATTCTTTTTTATTTATAGTTATTATTTAGCATTTAGCGTTTTTGGTATAATTCCCATTGATACTTACCAGGACTTAAAAAAAAATCCCGGAAACTCCATCATCTAAATAAAACTCACAGGTCAGAGTAAAATAGGTGCATATTATTTAGAATACATATTGTTTAAAAATTTAGCTGACCAAATTTTAGGTAATGAACACCTGAGACTAATGAACTTAAAGAATGAAAAAAAGAAATTGTTTTAATTTACCTACTAGAAAAAAAAATTGGGGAAATTTAATCAAGTTTCATATGGATTAAATTACAAGTATCAATTATATATTTTTTTAGGGAAGGAAAATATTGTTTTGGACTTAGCAAAAATTTGACGATTTTTTTTTTTGAGTTGTTCTTAATTTTTATTGGAGGAATAAACAGGGTGTGGCCTTAGAAATAGGGCATGCAAATAGCGTAATTTTTGTTTTACCGGTAAAAAAACGGTAATTGAAATATTTTTACCGGTAAACCGGTAAAAACGGTAAATTTATATTTTTTTTCCAAAATATTAATTATGTGATTGGGTAGTCTTAAAGCAGAAAATAAATAAGTACACAAGGTACAATGGTAGTGAACATGTTACATATTGCTTAAAATGAGCATATAAACACAATTTTTAAAACCATGACCTTTTCTTTGGCGCAGTCAAGCGTAAATGTAGCACCTTTAGATTAATTTAGACAATTTTCATTTTCAAAACGCAGCCAGTCAACGAATGCTGGTAAATCTACATCAAGCCCGTGGAGAACCCGGAAATAACCTCAATGTAGCTTGCTAAACCTCCATGCGATCTTCAGTGTCAAGTAGGTATACTGGCTTGCACCAGTTCTTTTTAGCCAAGGCAAGGAGAGCGGAGTGATTCCCTTGTCAACCGCGACCACATCTCGATGGATTCCCACGTCGGTTTTTAGGAAATATTCCCTGAGACTGCATATCTCGCGATTGTGGAGGGTCTTAACATTTAAAAAGCTTCAACTTTCTCTTTTTCGCGGGGTATACACTAATACAGCCTCATAACCGATGTCAGTGGGTGATGCAATTGAATTGTAGTCAGCACCGTACGGACCCTCCTATCCAGGGTGTCGACTTCGGTCCGAGTCCATTTTAGTATGCTGAAAGAGTACATAAAATCGGGATGATCCAACCGTTGAAGGCTCGTACCTTATTTCCGCTTATTAAAAGTCTATTTATTACTTTTTTCATCGACGCGAAGATGAATATGAGATGCAAAACGTTTCTTCAGCGATTGCTTCATACCAGTAACATTGATACGATGGGTATCAATGTTACTGGTATAAAGCATTCGACATACCCAATATTTATAGGTTTCAGATGCAGAGAGCGCTCTAAGGTTTACGGAACGTGAGTTGGGTTCCCATGGATGCCGCAATCTCTCCTCGCTTTACATGCATGACCACACATTTATCCACACAAAATTCCATCCTGATAACGCTACTGAAAGTTTCAGTAATTTTCATTAGCTCCATCAGTTGAAATTTGTGGGGAGCAATGAATTTTAAGTCACTCATGTAAAGGAAGTGCGATATAACCTGACCACCTCTCCTCAGCCGATAGGCTAGACGTGTATTCTCCAGCAGTGTACTTAGAGGATTCAAGGCTAAGCAAAATCAAAGTTGACTCAAAGTATCGCCCTGGAATAGACCTGGCTCGGATCGCTATTTCTATGAATATCTCGATATCCAGGATAGCGAAGGACCGTCCTTCATTAGCCATACACGTCATCAAGATGGTGTGCAGAGTTGCATCAACTTTATAGAACTCCATCACCCGCATGAGCCTTGTATGTGGCACCAAGTCATAATAGGCCTTGTTATATAATAATTATTATTATTATTCATTTATTTCTCCTCACAATGTTTTGTTTATAGCTAAAACCGTACAATTACTCAGTCTAGTATTTGTTACATATGTGAGGAGCTGGTGTCCGTGAAAGGCAATATAAAAAAAAACTAATCAACATGTCGATAGATCCTTTTGGGAACGACGAACTTGTTGGGTAATGGCCATGTTATTAAGGAGTAGCTCCTTAGTACTACGGGAGCCGCTCCTATGATGAGTTGCTGTCAATATGTTTGTTAATTTTAACTTTAAAATTGGATGTAAGAACTTTAAAGATGGTCGGTAAACAAGTGATCGGCCAATAATTTTTGGGTTCCGCAGTGCTACCTGATTTACGGAGCAGGTGGGTTACTCTAGTTGTTAGGAACTGAGGTAGCGAACCAGACTCAAGCGAGCGTGCAACATTAAAAACCATTTGATCCAAAAAAGCGACAGGCACCAAACAGATACTGCGCCAGAATGAACACATGGCATCGTCATCCAGTAGGTAAGTGTCAGCCACCTTGGTCTGGTCGATAAACCCACCATTCATTGTTTTAGAAAGTGCGATTCTGGGTGTACCGTACATTTTCTGCTTCAGGAAGTCGATGTGCTCCCTGACAGGTTAGGTTGGTTAGGTAGGTTGGTATTTGTACCTTACCCGCCTTACAAAGCGTATCACTCTAGGACGAGTATCACATTCCCTGAAGCAGATTAGTTTACCGATAAGTGTTCTGGCCCCACCAATACGGTATTCGATCCTGCACTGCCAAGCTAGTAAGACTGGTTACGTTCGTCTAGCTCTGGAGTCATTGGAAAATTTGACATGAGTTCGATAGTCGTTGTACAGTACAGTTATACAAACTAATGAATGGCACGAATCGTCACAAACGCTTACGTCAAAGCTACTTTTAAGTGTCAAACATTACATATAATGGAAAGTTTGACGTATGCGTGAATAAATGAACAACTTTGCCCAAAACATAAAACCGGTAAATTACCGGTTTTATATTTTTTTACCGGTAATTTTATAGTTACGAAAAAAGACGAAAGGAAAAAAGGCGGTAAAAATGAAAACCGGTAAACCGGTATTGCATGCCCTACTTAGAAATAACTTTAACCCGAAGGAATCTAGAAGCGCGATATAACCGAATCATACTAATATTATAAATGGGAAATTGTCATACTAATATTATAAATGGAAAAGTGAGTTTGTTTGTTCTGCTTTCACACTGTAACTACTGAACCGATTGCTTTGAAATTTTGTAGACGTAAAGTTAGAAATCCGGATTAAATGATAGGGTACTTCTTACCCGGAAAATTTTGGTGTTCCCGAAGGAAATCTAAAAAGCACGATATAATCGTGTTCGATTATCACAGCCATCCCGCGGCTTCTCCCGCGTGGTGTTCCATGCGGGCGAAGCCGCGGGCGGAAAGCTAGTATCAAAATAAAGCATCATATAAAATCACGTAAAGCGTCCCAGCGCGGCAATAAATGCAAACATTCAATAATTATACACAAAATCACTAAAAATACTTCGTTGCACTCGAAGTACTTAGTGTTATAGCTTGCGCTTTCCGCCCATCTATGAAGCTATACTTAGTTTCATAATTATTTTATATTGATCGTAGTTGCGTAATTATTTATGTTAATTTAAATTTATTATGATTACTTTAAATTACTTGAGAGGATTTTAAAACCTTAGTTTATTCTAAAATCACACTTGGAAGTACACTTCCGGTCTTTCGGCCATTATTTTATTAATTTTAGAATTATTGATGCAACTTCCGATTACCGCCAACTTTTATTATAAATTCCTCTCGAGCATTAGTCTTCCCGCCCATCGGATATTTATTTATTGAATCAAGCATTGTTCAAATAAATAAATATAAACAACTGTCGATATTTTTGGTTAATCCAAATATCTGTACACAATTATTGACAATTACTAGCGTTACTATTAACTTTTTCTTAATTTTATTCAATACCTGATAATTTCCGTTTCCGTTGTCTATTAGTTTTGTGACTATTCGTTAGTGTTTTGACTCAATGGTGTATAAAAGCTACTGATGTCTGTACTGTTGATCATTAATTAAACAGACTTGTACTGGATCGTACTACGTCGTTATTATTTTCCACGCTTCTGAAGCATGTCTTTACATTAGTATCCAAGGATGCGCGGAGCAAAAAGTGACACAGCCTCCTCTCACGAGCGCTGGCGCGAGACTGCCGGCCGACCCGCGCCCGCGTCCCGCATAGAGCCCCTCTGAACCTCGCAAGGCGGAAACTAGTACGGACACTCATTTTTATTACTTTTCTTATTAAATATTTCATCAATTTTAAAATAGAACTATGATTCTATAGTTCTTACAGATACACGTTACTGCGAGTAAGAATATTTAAAAAAGTCTAAGCGCTTTAAGAGAAATATCGATTTAAATGTTAAAAAACGCCGTGTAGAAATATTTTTCTTTTGACGTAAATATAGGCCGTATAGAAAATAATAAACAATAAATATGTTGTGCTTGAATCTATGATTATAATATATTTTTTTCAAAATTTTTGATCAAGGCATTCTGGAGGAATAAACTTTGAAAGATGAGCGTTTTTGGCCGCTCGAGGGTATCTATCCCCTTAACTTACTGGTTTCCTTAATTCATACAAAGGGACATAGGGAAAGAAAGAGTGACTTTGTTTTATAATATGTAGTGATTTTCCTTCTTTCTTTCATTTCTTTATAACCTTGTATCAACCTTTTGATCTTCCCACTACTGGGCACAGGTACCCTCTCATACAGAGAAGGATTGATGAAAAATTTAGAAGCGCTCAATGATACTACATTACTGTCGCTACCTGTACCAACCCCAAACTAAAATCAAACATTCAGTGCTTCCTATTTTTTTGTTTGAGCAATTTTCGTTGTAGTCGATTTCTGAAGTGAAGGTTTTATTACTACGTTAATACTTCATTAGTATCGATTTTATGAAGTGTGGGTTGGTATAGAATACAGGATTAGTTTACCTGTATTCGATTAGTTTTAGAATTCTTTAAAGGTTTCCCTAAAATGTTAATTACAGCTTGGGACGGACAACTGCTTCTTAAATGAACATGAAACATTTTAATGATAGATCTACTAGATTAAAATAGTATCAAAACGAAGAAGAAAGTTGCTGCTTATTAATATATGATACACTATATGTACCTATTTATTGTAAAATCTATGTAAGTACACTGTAGACTACTCACACTATTTGTCTTTCTTTCCAAACCCCTAGTATTCCATCAAAAGTTTGTCTGTAAAAGATCGCTCTTAGCGATAAGATCGCCCATGATATCACTCTTTGTAAAATATTCATATTTATGTTCTATAATTTATGTAGTGTAAATAATAAAGAGTATTTTATTCTGTTCTACTCATTGTCCTAAGTTAAATTTTTAATTAAATAAATAAATAAATATATACGGACCAATCACACAGATTGAGCTAGCCCTAAAGTAAGTTCGAGACTTGTGTTATGGGATGCTAACTCAACGATACTATATTTATAATAGACACATATATAGATAAACATCCAAGACCCAGGCCAATCAGGACAAAATCGTTTTCCATTATGACCTGGCCGGGGATCGAAATCGGGGCCTCCACGTCGCAGGCAGGCGTGTTGACCGCTGCGCCACGGAGGTCATCATATTCTAAATCGTTTAATAATGTACCTACCTAATAATGGTAGGTTTAATTATTAGTGTATTATACCTACATGGTTTCGTTAGATTTTTTTTTTATTATAGGTACCTGGACAAAGGTCCAGAGCTGCTAAAACCAATCTTCCTTAAAGGAGTCCAGCACCCTAGCACCCTAATTGTAATAAAACGTCATAAACTACCAACAACAATCTCAATAATTTTTAAAGAACATTCTATTAATAATCTATTTAACTAACTTATTGTTTTATCTTCGAAAATTTTACCTGGTTAACAACCTTACAAAATTCAATGAGCGTCGTTAAATTGTCAAAATGAAACTCATTGCTATTTTAATGGATTCCGCAATTACCCAACAGTCGCATCCGAAGCTTTTTCAGTCTTGGAGTCTGGGGTCCGCTAAACTTCGATATTTCCGTGGAGTGACTGCCGTCTGACTTCCACAACCGGAAGACGACATCGAGGCGTTGCACTTAGCTCCTCAAATTGCTTTATTTGTTAACACAGGTAAATAGGTATAGGTCTTATGTATAAACGAATTCAATCACTTAAATTTACCTTCTAAGGCTTTTAAAAAGTACTTTTAAAACACAACGTAACCATATTAACGTACAGGTCTTTATGTATATAACAGAGCGCTGTGTTATGCCAGTAGGTGTCCACAAAAAATGGTGTTCTTCTCGCTCATGACAACAAAATTTTAACATCTAAGAATATGTTTTAAAGTCATGCATTATTTTTATTGTTATATATATTACTAACTTTCCGCCCGCGGCTTCGCCCGCGTGGAGGTCGGTTATATCGCGCTTTTTGGATTTCCCTCGGGAATATCAATTTTTTCCGGGATAAAAGGTAGCCTATGTTCTTTCTCAGGGTCTAAAGATTGTCTGTGCCAAATTTCATCAAAATCGGTTGAGAGGTTAACCTCTCCCGCCTTAAGGCGGGAAAGCGTAACAGACAGACAAACAGACAGATAGACAGACAGACAGAGTTACTTTCGCATTTATAATATTAGTATGGATTACTGTGTGTATATATATTATTGTTTCTATTAAAATGGCAGACACAAATGAGGAACTATTTCATATTAATTCAATGTCAAATATCTAAGTCCATCATCATCATCATCTCAGCGTTAATTCCAGTCGCATCCAAAGCTTTTTTTTTCAGCTTTGGAGTCTGGGGTCCGCTTTACCAGTCTAACTGCTCATTTGGCTAAACTTCGATATTTTCCGTGAAGCGTCTGCCGTCTGAGCTTCACAACCCGAAGGCGATATATAAGCATTGCAGTTAGACCAATTGTTGGACTTTTGAGGGCTCCAACAACCTATAACGACTGCCATTAGACGTTCGTATGGCAACCGAGACCAACGGCTTAACGTGCTTTGCGAGGCACGACCAGACCAGTGCAAATTTTTATATTCATGCTTACAAATATTTGCACTGTGCGGGGATCGAACCCGCGCCTCCTACGCAGAGGCCGCGTTCGCTACCGCTACGCTACGGAGGCTGTCAAATATCTAAGTCCAAATAATTAAAATATAACAAAATATAAAACATCAATATAATATTATGCATACCTATTGCTTTCAATTAAAATATTAGATCAAAATGAGGACCTATTTCTTATTAATGAAATGTCAAAAAGCAGAAATCTAAGTCTTACAGTAATAATTAAAATGTCAAAAAATTAAAATCATCTGTATTATGATTCAAAAGTACGATTCCTCATTCAAGTTTTTCATAACACATAAACAGTTGCAAAAATATTTAGATACATTATAATTATAAGCAATATAATTTTATTTAAATTGAGCAGTCTGCATCATTCAAAAATTCGTCTAGGGTATGCAGAGCAATCTGCAAAAAAATCGAACTAAAGCGAAAAATTCAAAATTCTTCGAATTCGAAAGAATTTTGAATTCTTCGCTTTAGTTCGATTTTTTTTTTTTTTGTATAGAAGGCACATAGGTCAATAAAATTTTATTAACCTATGTGCCTTTTTTAATTTTATTATTGGAATATTTTAATTAATGGAATATTTTTAATGTCATGCGACACTTTATTATAAATTTTTGGAGCGTTGCCAGAATAACTTTTACGCATTAGGGCTGTTTTACATTTAACATTAATATTATGTATTTTGTTAAAATATTGAGTACGCAATGTATTTTTTTTCCTCAGATAGGCTGAATAATAGATGCAAGTTCTTTTTAACAAATAATGCCCCAGTATTAGCTAAATACTTATAATCTTATTTATTTGAAAAAGAATCTGTAGGTACAATAAATAATAAATAATCAATGTGTCAATTTCAATAAAACATTATACATGATTGTTGTTTGTTCAATTTGCCAGTGCATTACACTGAGCAGGCAAAGGTATCTCAGACCATGATAGCCTCGTCTTGAATTATATATTGTCTTCTTTTGTAACTTATCCTAAACTTATCCTAACTAATCTAACTCCTATCCTATCTCCTTTCGTTTCCCGCGTCAGACCGACAAGGAGGAAGTTTGGGTGAGGTCATGATGTGGCCACTATGCTACAATATTTCACTGTTCTTTATAAATTATTCACTGAATGCACTTTTTACTACATAAATCACGCGCTTATATTTAGTAAACAACACTATAAATAATTTTAAAAGTCCAATGAAAAATAAGCGTGACACTCATCTTAACATTCTCGCCAAACTCACATTATACATGATCATTTTTATTTTAATGACATTTATATTTTTAATCATTTTAATGACAAAGACATTTTTATTTTTATTATTTTTATTGTTGTGGCTGTATATAATGTCTATGTCCAAACGTTGACATTTTATCCAGCCAGTTCTGATGTACATAATTTCAATACGATCAACTAAACGAGTGAAATTATATTTCAGCCACAATATACCGTAACGTATGTAAGTTGACACGATGACCTATATTTACAGCGGTCTACAACATGAACGGAATGACAGCTGTTAAGTACGGCATTGTACGTTTATCTTTTGTTTATTTATCAGGCTGGAAAGTGGGTGGCGACGTGGAAAACGTTTTAGTTCGATATGAGAGACTTGGTATGTAGTTTCTTGAATATATCTGTGGTTGTGGTTGGTGTGTTTTGGTCTTGGTATATAGTTGTGGTTTAAAAAACTATTTAGCCTTTAGTGGTCAAAATATTACTGGAAAAAGCTCTTTTGAAAGGAATAACTAGAATTAATTCAATTTTTTTTCAAGCCCTTTCCGTGTCGATTTGTCGTTCCATTCGAGCCTTGCTTGCCTGCGACGTGGATGCCCCGGATTCGATCCCCGGCCAGCTCATGTTGGAAAACGATATTTTCCTGATTGGCCTGGGTCTTGGATGTTTATCTATATATGTATCTATTATAAATATAGTATCGTTGAGTTGGTATCCCATAACACAAGTCTCGAACGTACTTTGGGGCTAGTTCAATCTGTGTGATTTGTCCGTATATATTTATTTATTTATTAATGTGTCTATTTAAAATAAATGAATTGAATTTGGCTTTAATTTTAACCTTCATCCCAAGTAAGTCTCGTAAAATTAATAAATTGACGTAACTACTTCAAAGTTATTTACATATGACATTTGCTTTATAACAGCGGTATAAGGAAGTGTTCGGTCTATAAACTACTTTTAACGGTCTCTTAATAACGCGTTTAAGTTAAATATAAGTCTGAAACTACAAGAGACCTCCGATTTATTAGTTCTGTCACGAAGCTCTTGCGAACGATGCTATCAGTGTTGGAATCTGAACAAATTATACTGCATTGCGGTTGAATCAATTATTTTTAATACAATATTTTGCAGGTCAGCAAAAAAGTTAAAAAAATATAAACAACGGTAAACCTTGATCAACCTTTGTATTGCTTTTTGACAACCTTTTTCTTGTTTGGGAACTCATCAATTAACTTATCTTGCTCTGGGCGGGGCGGTGTCAGACTTTTACTGACCAGACTCCACCCATATTTCCTTCATTTACCTGTGAGGGAAGCCACTGTATCTCTTTCGAATAACTGCCAGACATTGGTCCTAGCAGAATAAGCGGACCCCAGACTCCAAAGCTGAAAAGCTACGGATGCGACTGGGATTAACGCTGTGATGATGATGATGATTGGTCCTAGCGGAATCTGTCATTGTGTGCTGACATCTCTTCGAGGCGTGTGTGGAACAAAACCCGCCTTTGAACCGGACTAGCAGCTTTAGGGGCGCAGAAATTGCGCAATTAAAGAGAGCATTACTGTTTCGCAAATGGAGGTGACCACTTCCTTTCCGTTCAGTCTGGCTTTATCACCATCATTTCAGCCGAAAGACGTCCATTGCTGGAGATAGGCCTCCCCCAAGGATCTCCATGATAACTGGTCCTGTGCCTCTTGCATCCTCTTGCTCCATACCATGATCTGAACATTAGAGATAGCCGCCCCCGATCTCCTATGCTCCACTCCGCCGTATGCTACATCGTGTCTTCCAGGCGTTCAACACAACAATAAAAAACCAATGCTTAACTAGGCTTGCATGTAAATTACTCCGCAAATGGCAAGAATCATGGCGAGACCTCTGATTACAATACAAAACCTGCCAAGTTATTTTCCTATGTTGGACTTGGATTCGAAATCCAGGATGATCGGAGTCGACGGCGCGTTTTGTTTCATGCGCGCCTCAAAGAGATGTCAGCACATCGTGACGCGTCCACGAAGACCGATGCCTCCTGGGTCAGGGTTGGTCAGTTAGTTAAACAAGAAACCGTGACCCTGGCCGTCGCACAGGCAAGTGAAGAAATACGGGTGGCTTTTAATCAGCCAGAGCGGGAGAAGTCATTTGATGATTTCCCACCCAAACAAGAAAAAGAAACAAGAAAAGGAAAAACAAGAAAAAAAAAAGCTTATTGGATGCAACTAACTGAATTCTTTCTTTCTTTCTTCATACTAGGATGGTCTCTTGTATCGTGGATGCACTTACAAACATTTAAACTAACATACACAAACAGCCAGACTTGGAACAACTAATTGTAGGCCATACAAATATGTGTTTCGTTCGGGAATCGAACCCGTGATACGCAGCGCAGCCGTCGATCGCTCAGCCCCTGCACCAACCATGTCGTTCAAAATTTTTGCGTGTTTCTACTAAGCCTGAAGTTTGCACATATACGAACAGAAATACTTCTTCGAAATGGCCTCTCTGAGAAACAAAAATTAGATTATCTTTTTAAGATACAACAATG